>PHNY01228778.1:0-11806 GCA_003724115.2 Anethum foeniculum
ATTTGCTGCTTCAACAGAGTCTGACAGTAAATACTGATAATAAACACTGATATCAAATACTGATATCAATCTGTCAAACGCTGACGATAAACTCTGATTTGCCTAAGTGATAAACACTGATAATCAAATTATCTAACATATACCCTCTAATGGAAGGCCAACTAAGGCCAGCTTCTACAAGTTTCCTCTAAGTCATAAGAGCCGATAATGAGATTGGCCATTATCACTAATAAGCTGATCACGAACATAAAACTCAGGATTGTCAAGGTAGAAAATGAAATGAGCACGGTCAACTGTACTACTGAAGCTAGTTCTGAAAACTCTCCCCAGTCTCTACCTTTCCACTCAAGAACAAGAAACTTCTTGTTCCAGCTATGATTGAAATCTGGAAGGGAGTATGCACTTACAATATGTCCAACACTGGATCTATGCTGAATTTGGACCCAGACAGCCCTTGACAATGGTGAATTCTAGATCATAAAGATACTCCTGAACAAAAAGGTGTTCAAAGGGATTCTGAGTTGAAGGCATCTCTCTACAAAAACTATTATGAGCCCCCAAGCATTGGGGTATAGCTGGCATGGATGAATCTTAAGCTCAGCTAGCAATCTAATGATGAAAGGGTGGACCGAAAACCTTAGTCTAACAACAAGAGCTCCCTTGAACATGCACAGTCTCTCCGGATTCCAGTTGCAAGTTCGATCATTGGGAGCCGCCGCGCGGACTCTAACCCAATCTGGAAAGCTATACTAGTTTCTGATATCTTCCACCTTTTCTTTGTCCAGAATGCTTGAGTGGTTGAATGCGTCAAGATGAGTGTTGTCTGAAAATTCATCCGACAACTCATCTAATAAACTCTTCAAACTATTATTATAATAGTTTAAGGAGAATGGTGGAACAAGAACTTTACCTTTCATCGATCAAGCTTTTGCTCGCTTGGCCAACAACTCGGCCACAGATGAAGAAGGTGCACTACTATCATTACTCATCTCTAGAGTTTGAAATTGAAGAACTTAAGAAGCTTCAACTAGAAAGAAAATTTGAGAGAGATTTGAGAAATGAGGAAGTGATTTGAAATGAACATTTCTCATCCTTTTTTATAGAAAAAAGGAACCTGCTATAACAGGTCACAACATAGGCTGGTTCGTGTTTACAGGTTGTACACAAGTTACTACTATAAAAATGACAAAACCAGTCGATTAAAGCAAGGAAATGACACAATAAACGACGGGACGTCCTCGGACATGACGGGACGTCCTCGAACACGACAGGATGCTCCCCGAGAACTCCAGCCGACCAGCCCTCGGGAGGCCTTCCGGCTAACTAGGATGTCCTCGACCATGACGGGGACATCCTCGAATACGATCGAGACGTCCTCGAACATGATGGGACGTCCTCGGACACGACTCGAGGCTCCTGGAAAGGCCCGGCCGACCAGGCCTCTGGGGAGGCCTTCCGGCTGACTAGGATTTTCTCGACCACGACGGGTAGAGTACAGCAAAAAACCGAATAAATCCGAAACCGAATCTGAATCCGTTAAAAATCACTTAGAACCGATCAGTATAAACCCGAACCACAACCGAAACTGAAAAAAACCGAACCAATCTGGTAATTAAAATTAATTAATTAATTAATATTTTTATATAATTTATGTCAATTTTAAAATAAATAAATAAAAATATATTTTATAATTTATTTTAAATATATATACTTTTGTTTGCCGCCTAGCATCCTTCTCATGTTGCTTAGCAAATTTTGATATAGGAAACACTAATTTATATTCAAAACCTTTTTTAATCGAAAAGACATGTACTGTGTGCATCCATATGCTTTCGCCTTTAATTTAATGCTAAGGAAGGACACGGGATCAGTAAAGAGAAATGTACAAGTAAATAAATTTTAACTAATTGTATGTAGATTTTTGGAAGATAAATTGGTTATACGTTTAAAAATTCTAAACTTCATATTTATTTTTTTATTTATATTTGACGCGATTTTATAACCGAAACTGAACCGATTATAACCGATCCGCTAATTTTATAACCGAAACCGAACCGACGGTTGCGGTTGCGGTTTCGGTGTTTGATTTTAAAAATCGAGGGTACGCGGTTTCGGTTTAACATAAAACAGAACCGATCCGCCCCGCACTCATCCCTAACGACGGGGATGTCCTTGAACACGATAGAGACGTCCTAGAACACGACGGGACGTCCTCGGACACAACCGGAGACCCCGGGAGAGGCTCGGCCGACCAGCCCTCTGGTGTGGCCTTCCGGTCGACTAGGACGTCCTCGACCACGAACAAAAACGTCCCTGACCACAAACGAAACATCCACGAACACAACGGGACGTCCATAGACACGACCGGAGGCTCCCAGAGAGGCCCGACCGATCAGAAGTTGCCAACCAGCCCTCCGGGGAGGCCTTCCGGCCGACCAGGTTCACTCTCGAACACAAAAAAAAAATTGGCTGTCGTGGTCGACTCCCCGCCGATTAGGGGTACCCGGGAAGGCCCCAGTCAACCTGGCACGACCGACTAGCCTCCTGGGGAAGCCTCTGGCCGACCAGGACGACCTCGGGCGAAATCCTCGGCCGACCAAAGTCGAACTCGAACAAAATTTGACGACCACGATGTATAAAATTTTACAAATATGGATGAAATTTGCCGAAAAATGAAAATTTTCAGATTTTTAAATTATTCCTGATTAGTGAAATTTAGTTCATAATTAGCCTCGTAAAGGGCCAATTAGCCCCAATTAATGTCGACTAGTGATTTCTAGTTTAAAATTTGCATATATTAGGTTAATTATCAACTTATACATGTAAGTTAGCCTCAATTAGGACAAATTAACTGCTCTCGCCCGATTTAACTTTTGTTATGGTTAAAAGACCACTAACAATCATTCTATAGCCCCGATTAGGGCAGATTAGCGTCAAATGCTACTTGATTAGCCCGTATAAAGGCCTAAAATATTAATTTAAGAATATAAAAGTTATTGCGAACGTGTGGGTCATTCTACACCTCACAACATGACCGAACCCAAGAAGGGAGTAAATGACCCCCAGTCACGAAAAGACCATCATAACTTTCACGAAAACTCGAGAAGTTTCCCAGAAGTTGGGGACAAAGGATGTAGGCAAAAAATAAACCTTCAAGACATAATTAATGTTGTATTAATTATGTATGGAAATTCACGTCCAAGGCCCAGACACGGGCTCAATCATGAACACGAACGAAGTATTCCGGAGCCCATCAACGTGACCCGAACTTAAATGTCCAACAAGAAAACTAACTCTTCTAAGAAAGGATCTAGAATCTACTGCCTTAAGGAGTCCTAGTTACCTTTTAAGTTGAAAACTTGTTCACCAAGTCTCCAAATCCTAATCTAAGACCCTAGGTGCAACACTATAAAGGGTCTTACCCCTCAACTCAGAACTATATTTTTGGCTTTATTCTTTACAACACATAGATACGTAGAAACCTCATGAGGACCGATTAGTCTCGTACATGTGTGCAGCCATTAAAACTTAAAACTCACAAACCCTAGCTTTAAACACAATCGAAATCCCAGGTTTTATTCCACAATAGAACAAAAGTTGGTTTATGTAATATTTGAACTTTATCTTATATCAAATTTCGTTACTATTATACCAACGTTTTACTTTCAAAATTTTTATTGAATGCATGCAAGACATAATTTAAAAAGATTGTTACTATGCTACATGTATTGAAAATGTAGTTTACTATAACTAGGTGTAAAAATTACATTAAAAGATAAATTAATTTAAGATTGACAAAATACACTCTTAATATTATGTCACAGTTTAGGTTTTTTGTGATTTTTTTTTCAATTTTTATCACAAAGATAAAATTAATTATAAGTACTATAAATTATTATAATAAATATTTCGTTAGAAGTTTAAGAATTTTTTGCCTATAATATACCACATCATATGATTTTTTACCGATATAAAATGCACCAATATATTATATTAACAAAATAAATTATAAATTTATTAGGAATGTAAATATCAATAATAACTTTAATTTTTTAACTGAAAATAGTATCTTCTACAATTTCATACATATGTTGTTTTCTATTTGTACGATAAAAGTTAAGCTTAATTTTACTCCAGATAACAAATTATCAAAGTATTGTGAATACTATGATGATTATTATGGCTAATCCAAGAGTTGGGTAGAAATCAAGACCAAAATTTGGTCGAAATTTTAAAAAAAATCCTTGTTGAAATATGATATTTTATATATTTAGGTCATATCTTTACGAATACCTACATACTTTATTATAAAATATACCAAAAAATTATTCTTTGAGTCTTACCAAATAAAATCATCAGCCAAAACAAAACCAAAACAATAGTTTAATCCAATCATTTAAGATCCATGAAACGATTGATGAAGAAGCGTGTTTCATCCTACCTCACATACATGCACAAAGGCAACTAGATGATCACACCTAAGTTCAATAAACCCATATAACTTTGGGTAACTTATACATCATTACAATTCTATCCTTAATACTATTTACAAGATTGATAATTATGCATCAATTTCGATTGAATTGACACAAAGTGTAATGAGCTAACAAACAGATCCATTGAAGTGAATTACTCTTGAACTTAATGTACCTCGTTTGAGAACTAAAACACATATAATAACTCCGCGATAAATAAGATAACAGAATTATAAGGCTATGTACAAACTTTGGAACTCATGTCTACTCAATACAGACTTTCCGAACTCTCCCACAGGGCGTCCAAACTCTACTCTGAAGCAGGTGGACCCATCAATGTGCTCAATTAGCACCATCAAATCAACAGTCATACGACCATTAAGAGCACAAGTGTGCTCAACCTCACAAAAATATAACTCTGCCATCAAGTCTGTTATACTAGAACACTCAAACTGAGCTATGGCTATACTTAAGAATTAGATTTTATTATGCAAATGAAAAATATTTCTAGGACAAATGTGGTTTCGTTTGACCTTGGAAGGTGTCCACTACACTTTTCTTAATCACAGGGCTTAAGGCCCATCCCTCTTGAGGAATCCAAAACCATATTTCTTGTTAGACCTTTGGTAAAAGGATCTGCCAAGTTTCTTTCAGATTTCACATAATCAACCAATATAACTCCATTCCTCAATAATTATTTAACAACAACATGCCTTATGCGAATATGTCTCCTCGTACCATTGTAGACAATTCTTTTAGAAATGCCAATAGCTGCTTGTGAATCACAATATAGTGAAACTGGAACATTTATTTACCCCATAAGGGTATATCTGCCATCATGTTTCTCAACCACTCAGCTTCTTGAGATGCCAACTCAAGTGCGATGAATTCAGATTCCATTGTAGAGTGAGCAATGCATGTTTGTTTGACAGATTTCCAAGAAATAGCTCATCTACCTAATGTAAAAACATACCCACTTGTGGAGCTTACTTCATCAATATCCCGCACCCAATTAGCATCACTAAATCCCTCCAAAACAGCGGGAAACTTGTTGTAGTGCAGGGCCCAATTTATTGTTCCCTTCAAATATTTTAGCAACCGGTAAAGTGCACCTCAATGCTCATTACTTGGATTGTGAGTGTAACGACCCAACCTACTTACTGCATAGGCTATGTCCAGACGAGTGTAGTTCGTGAGAAACATCACACTACCAATAATTTTTGCATACTATGACTGAGAAACTTCATCTCCTTTATTCTTCTTCGAGTGTATACTAGAATCATATGGAGTTCTTACAGGCACCAGGTTAAAGCAATTAAACCTTTTCAGCATTTTTTCTATGTAATGAGATTGAGAAATAGAAAAACCATGGTCTGTCCTTGCCAATTTAACCCCAAGAATCACATCGACTTCACCCAAATTCTTCACGTTAAATTGTGAGGACAAGAAACTTTTAGTTTCTTTCACCACCAAGATATTAGTACCAAATATTAAGATGTCATCGACATAGAGACATATAATAACACAATCAGATTCATATTTCTTTGTATAAAGACAAGAATCTAAAGTATTACCACATAGCCGTTGGTAACCAATATATAATCAAATTTTTCATACCATTTCTTTGAAGCTTGCTTCAAACTATAAATTGATTTCTTAAGTCTACACACCTTGTTCTCTTGGTCGGGAATCACAAAGCCCTCGGGCTACTCCATGTATATTTCTTCATCTAAATTGCCATTTAAGAAGGCTGTTTTAACATCCATCTGGTGCACAACTAAGTTAAATATAGAAGCCAAGGCAAATAGAGACCTGACTGTTGTAATTTTGGTGACCAGAGAATAAGTGTCGAAATAGTCAATGCCTTTCTTTTGAGTATAGCCTACCACAACCAGTCTAGCCTTGAATTTATCAATGGTACCACCAGGATTCTAATTTTTCTTAAAAAACCACTTGCATTTGATAGGCTTGCACCCCTTCGGCAAATCTACTATATCCCAAGTGTGGTTCGCAAAAATAGAATCCAACTAATTATTAATGGTTTCTCTCCAAAATGTAGCATTGATAGAAGTTACAGCCTCCTGATATGTTTGAGGGTCTTCATCAATGAAGTAGGCAGGAACAATATGTTCATTTATTTTATAGTAGCTGTCTTCAATTTTTGTCAAGAAAGCAGTTACAAAATCAGAACCAGAACTCTCTTCTGTTTTTTGTCTTTTACTTTTCCTTGGTTCATGTTCAATGACGTGCTCATTCTGAATATAAGAAGAACCCGAAAAAGATGGAGATGTATTAACATCATTTGAGGGAATAGATGCACTTCCAGTCATTGGTTTAAGAAATGGAAACATATGTTCAAAAAACTCAACATCTCGTGCCTTAGAAATGGAATGTTCTTTCACGGACATAAATCTATATACAGTAGGATTTTGTGTATATCCGACAAATACAGCGTCATACGTCTTAGGCCCTATGTTAGTCCTCTTAGGAGGAGGCAAGCCAACCTTAGCAAGATATCTCTATATTTTCAGATTTTTCAGATTGGGAGCAAAGCTATTCCATAATTCATAGGGGGTTTTATCTAGCTTTTTATGAGGAAACCTGTTAAGAATATAACAAGCTGATAAAACAACTTCACCCCCCATGTTATCAGTTAACCTTGATCTTACAAGCATGTAATTCATCATATCCTTCAGAGTTCTATTTTTACTTTCTGCTATACCATTTTGTTGAGGAGAATAGGGGGCAGTAAGTTCATGTATTATTTCATTCCTTTCACAAAATTCTTGCAAGTGAGTAGTTCCATACTCTCCTCCTCTATCAGATGGGAGCTTTTTTATTTTTTCATTCAATTGGTTTTCCACTTCATTCTTGTACTGTATGAACATTCCCGCAGCCTCATCTTTTGTGTTAAGAAGATAAATTCTTGTATATCTAGAAAAGTCATCTATAAAAGTCATGTAATACCTTTTACCTCATTTACTAACTGTGTTCTTGAAGTCAGCTAAATCTGAATGGATTAGTTATAAAATCTTGACTTTCTAGTTTCAACGGATTTGAATAGCTTCTTAGCAAATTTAGCTTCTACACATACTAGACATTTAGAGAACTCATTAACATTCACAGCAGTAATCATATTAATTTATTGAGTCTTTTAATAGAAGCCAAATTTAAGTTACTAAGCCTACCATGCCATAAAGAAACAGATTCAGCAACATAAACAAAACTAGAAGAACTATCATTAGTAATTTTGAAAATGGTGTTCAACAAGATAAAAAGCACAAGATATTAGATTTTTACGCATCGTAGGAACAAAAAGCACATTGTTTAGAGCTAAAAATTTTCCAGAGGTGAGTTTAAGATAAATCTTCCCTTTACCATAGACTCCAACAACACTCTGGTTCCCTATGTTCACGCATTCTCCTTCACCGACATCTTCAAAATCATCGAAAAGATCCTTGTTGGTAGAAAAATGTCTTGAAGCTCCTGTATCGAGCACCCAGTCAGACTTATTCTCTACCATATTAGTTTCAACAACCACTGCAACAATGATTTCATCTTATTCCACTAAGTTTTCCTTATAAGAAACTTTTCCTTCAGATTTTTCACTTGAATATTGTTGTCCACGACGTTGGAAGCATTGGTAAGCCTTTTGGCCAGATTTTTCGCTCACATAACATTGCAGCTTGGACTTGTTCTTTTCAATATTACTATCTCGTTTGCTGAGATAATTTTATTTGATGTCATTCCAGCTGTTGTCCACGACGTTGGAACCATTGGTAAGTCTTGTGGCCAGATTTTCTGTACACATAACATTGCAGCTTGGACATGTTCTTTTTAATATTACTATCTCGTTTGCTGAGACAATTTCGTTTCATGTCATTCCAGTCTTTCTGACCTTTCTCAGGACCACTTTTAAATTTTTTCTTAGTTGGAAATTCATTAGATATAACAAGATATGCATTGCAAGTATTAAGGTGGGATAAAACCTGTTTATCCTTGAGGCGATTAGCCTCTTTAGTTTGCATGTGGCTGATCAATTCCTGCAGAGTCAAGTCCTTTTTCTTATGTTTGAGTTGGTTCCTGTAATCACTCCAGGAAGGTGGAAAGTTTTCCAGCAGAATATTTGCTTGTAAGATCTCACACATTTTCATTCCTTCATTAAGCACGTCAGTAGTCAGGTTCTCATATACGTGCACCTGTTCCATGATGGGTTTGTCATTAACCATGTGGAATTGCAGCCATTTACCCACAACATACTTCTTTTTCCCTGCATCATCAGCCGCATACTTCTTTTCTAGTAAATCCCATATCCCCTTTGCTGATTTATAAGTAATAAATAGATCAAAGAGAGAGTTGCACATATGATTGAGAAGATGCCCTCGTACAGTTTTGTTGTCCTTTTCATATTTTTTCTGGGTTTCCTCGTTCACAGCATTAGAACGAGCGGCAGTGGCTGTTGCACTAGAAGGGACATTGCTTGGAGTGACCGAGGTGGTTACCTCAGTAGGAGGTTCTAAAGTCAACACATAATCAACTTCAAGTTATTCAAAGAAAATCAACAATTTCTGAGACCAACGTTTGTAATTGTTTTCATCTAAAGGTTCAAGTTTTGACAAATATGGATGGGTTTTGTTCAAAGTAACAGCCATGATAAACAAGTAGGGAAATCACTTTTAAATTGTTGAGTAAAATAGGACAAGAAACAAAACAGAACTGGAGATAAGAAAAACAAAATCAGAAAGTGTTGTGTCCTGGTATAAACCATTGCTTTAAAAGCAATTTCGCATAACCCAAAGGTCTAAGTCTAACTGCCATTCGCTTCCAAGGTTAACACAGCTTTCTCATGAAGCGTGTACTTGCAACAGGAGAAGAGGAGTTTAATAAAATGATGCCCAGAATATCACAAGGAAGTGGATGTGTGTTTTATATTTTTTGTGTGGGTCTTTCTGTCCCCGGTATATATATATAGATATCATAATTAACCTTTCACTATTCAATAAAGGAGAGGAAGTCATGAGGTTGAAAGTAACTTAATAGTAAACAAAACAAGTGAAAAATTGAAAAGGCCACTAGAGGAAAAGCAAAGTCTGTTTACATTTCCTACATTTACTTGGCAATATATATATAAACTGCCAGTGTTAGAATTATAACACACACAATAAGTCTTCAAATACAAAAGACAACATGCTTCTTCATCCACCGGAAGATTTGCACAAAAGGGTAACAAAATATTTTTGTATAATACATTGTATCTTTATATACATACATCTATAAATATATCTAGTATTTATTTTTTCTAATTTTATTTCCATTACGTGTTATAAATTATAAATGGAAAGGCTATAATATTAGATCTTTAATTAACTTCTTGCGTAACTTAAATTTAAAGTTTTTTGCATGCAAAAATTTATTATTACAAAACCTTTTTTCGTATTCATATTACAACAAATTGTTGAATTCTAAGAAATTTCATTCAAATATGAATATATAAGAATTATTAAAATTTATTAGAATATGAATTGAATATTAATTATAAAGATAAATGGCAGTTTTGACATTTGCGGTTAAGGTGAACTATGCTTATTTGAACATCAACAACTAATAACTTCATATGTTTTCCACCTTTTTGAAGAAATATATAATATTATTAATATCTTTATTACTATAACTAAATCTAATAATATATCAATTTAAAAATGAAACGTTATTTGACATTACAAGTATAAGACCTGTCATACGAAATAACTTTAAGAAATCTACAATATTCATATTTACAATTTATGACACTTTCTAATGAGTTTTTATTTCTTTTATCATTAATGTGTAATTTTTTACACTGTTCAATTCAATATTCTTAAATTATATATATTGAAAATAATACATAAAAAATATTATGTATAAAGCCGAGCACTGTGGGCTTCAATTCTAGTACGTATTACTCTATCTCTTCTTCTTTTTTATTTTTTATTAGAAATTTGTTGACTACTTGGACATAAGTAGCTACATTTATTATATTTGAACATAAATAGTTAATTATCTTTAACAAATACTAGATGAATTTTAATTTCTACATTTCCTAACAATCATATGCCAGGTATTATATAAGTAATTTATGTTTCATATATCATAGAATTAGTATTTTGATAATTTAGACTAAAAAATTAGACATACTTCGAAAAAATTTCGAATGCTCCCTCGGTCCCAATATACATGTCCCTTTTGACAAAAAATTTGTCCCAAATTACTTATCCCTCTCTTCTTTTAATACAAAATTTAAGTATAACTTTTCAAAATTATTCTTTTTCCCAATATTTGACTTTCTAAAACTATACTCCCTTCGTCCCAATTTACATGTCCTCTTTGACTTTTACGCGTATTTTAAGGTGCATTGACTGTATATTCTGTTTATCATTTTTTAAATTTTCTTTTTGTGAATAAAAATTTGAATCTTAAATTTTTATTTACAAAAAAAAATTTAAAAAAATAATAAACAGAGTTATGCGATCAATACACCTTAAAATTTGCATAAAAGTCAAAGGGGACATGTAAATTGGAAAACACCGTTGGTCGTCATAAATTAAAGGAGGCAAGATGCCAAGGTCTATATCATTTTTATCGCTTACTCTTACTCTTACTTTTTAGTTTTTACTATTAACTAGTTGGTAACTCGTGCGAAGCATGGGATCGAGATTAAAAATATTAAATTAGTATTTGTAGAGAATTAACGACAATCACACAAGACAAAAATTTACGTGGCTCGGAAATTCCTACTCCACAGGCCGCACTAATTTTGTATTGATCTCTCACAATTCTGTGTTGTTCTGTATTCTGGTTTTACAATTACATGAGAATATTTATAAGAGAAGAAACTGGGCCTAATTCAAATTATAGTCCAGATCTGAAAAGTAAACTAATTCAAATCCTAGTCTGAATCTAAAAAGTCTATTTTCATGGGCTTAATTAACAGACTCCACAAACCTCATACCTGTGCGAAATACGAATCGAAATTAAAATATTAGTATCAAATTAAATTAATAATCGCAAAGAATTGAATTTGATGAGAATATATAATAAATAAATGCTATTAAATTATGTAGTTAAAATAAATTGAACCTACGTGCAGTTACGAAATTCCACCTTATAGTTCTACTTCTGCACCTTGTAGTTGTTTTACTTGTTACAAAAATCTAACACGTTAGCTCATTAATAATAGGATTCTTTTGTGAAACGAATTGTATAACTATTTTATGAACAAAACATCTTTATTATTTTAGATTATTAAATATTATTTAATATGACTTGATAATTTTCTTTTTTCACTATAGTTT
>PHNY01228796.1:29673-40369 GCA_003724115.2 Anethum foeniculum
TTAGTGACAAGATCTTTCTTTACACATGGCTTTAAACCTTAAAAATTATTTTCTCAGAAAAAGTACTGAACTGTACAAATACATGGTTAGCGGACATTTCATATATGATACATAGAAGCCCTCAGCCGTCTCAAAAAATTTCCAATTGAGAATCCCCTTGCTATTAACTTCACTTGTCGCTTCACTTGGTTAATATTTTCCAGTGTTATGTTAGCTTATCAATTCTACAACTGTTGTCAGGTGGTTGGTACATGGTTATGCTGTAATATATATGTTCTCAAACTACAGTACTTGACCTGTACAGAAATAGAAGAGCAAGAAAAAAGATGTAAAGAGCTAAATTATCAGAAAATTGATTGGAACCACCTAACAACAATCAAGCAGAGGGAGCTCTTACCTGCATAGCTGCTAGGACAGACAAAAAATCTTTGCACTGTTCTAGCAAAGACCGTTCTTTCTCACAAACTTATGCAAGTTCAGCAACCAAGCAGTGCAGTTCCTCCACCTAGATGTAACAACTCAAGTTAGATATTATCTGAGGATATCTGATACAAGGCCAAAATTGTTTATATTTTAGCTAGTCTTTTCACTAATATCACAAGGATAAAGANNNTAATATACATGTGTTCACTGGCTCAATCATAACAAACAAAAACATAGACCCAACATCTCTTGGTGTAGCTGTATCCTCTTTGCTCCCTTTACATGATGTCAAGGGTTCGAACCTTGTCGAAGACAAGGTGGGTGTGTGAGTGTGTTAACTAGCAAAAAAACATAGCAGGTGAAGATTTTTCATAGGAAATTAAATGGATTTTTTACTACTGTAAATAATCCAACTACGAGATCCATTTGAGACGGTCCGCCTATTTAGAATTGCATTTCTTATTTGTGGAAGAGTAATAGAGTCTATAAGAATAAAAAGGAAGCATAAATAAAATTAGAGAGCATCATATTTGAGACATAACATAAAAGTAGGATTACAGAGGTCTCATGTATGTTAAAATCTGTTGTTTTTATTTTCTTTGCTTTGGTCTTGACGAGCATTCTCAATGTGCTCAAGGTTTTGCATTGAACTAAAAATACAAAGAGCATCGTATAAATTAAACTTAATGTACATATTGCCAGTACGATCCAGTGTTAAAGCGAAAACTATATGAATAATTGATAAATTTTCCTCCATTTTTTATATTTATCATTTGACTTTTTTGCACATAATTAAAATAATTATTTTAAAAATTATCTTTTTTACATTTTAGTATACATTACCTATTATTTTAAGATATAATTTTTTCTATAATTATGATTTAACGTTTACAAATTGTTCTTTTAAGTATTCATTGTCAGCACTCTATGTATATTGAGGCAACACTAGGAAGTCCAAGGATGACAGCAAGTTTGTACCATACTTAGCAAGTTTGTACCATACACTTGGAATTACTTTCATAAATTATTGAATTATAATTTTTTTTGTTTAAATTGAATTATTTGTCCTAAGAAATAATACACAAAAGTTATTTTGAGTTCTAACTAATTTTTAAATTTGTTCAAATTTGATAGAATACTTTTTGTAATTTAAGTTTGATTTTATGGCCTTATACTCCCACAGTTTAACTTACAGTTTTTCTGGTAATTTATGATGAAATTACAATATGAGGCATTGTTTTCTCAACCAAATTTGAGGTCCTAAACGAAATTTATTTGGTATGACTTGCAATATACTATATATTAAAAAACAAAAATGGTGCTTCAAGATAATAAATTTGAAGCATGTTGATATAAGTTTTAAACATGTTAACAGGTAATACAATTAGCATTTAGATGATAAGTTTGTGTATGAGGGACTGGGAAGATATTTTGTTTAACTTCACTTGAATTTAACTCCTCAGTGACATTTAGGTGATAAGTTTTTGTATGAGGACCAGGAAGATATTTTGTTTAGCTTAACTTGAATTTAACTCCTCAGTGACTCATAGTAAAAAAAGAATAATTATGATTTTACCAATTCATTATGATAAAATTTTAAAAACAATAATCTATTACTTTTTTATAATGAATTTTTTCATATGATTTATAGATTTTAAAACATACAAAAGATTAAATATTAATATAAAATATATTACATTATATATTAAAAGATTTTTATAACAAAAAAGAAAACCTTTTTATTACCGTTGCATTTGAAGGTATGAATTTATAAAAACTTAAAATTTTAATATCTTGCCTACAAAATTTGGAAGATATAACGAGTATTAAACAGATCAAATGGTAGTAACATTCTTTTTGTATTTTGTAATACTTAAAATAGCAACAAGCGTGTGTAATGAGTTTTTACATAATTCTTTGTAAATGAAAATAAGAATAGTTAATATGTTATCTAATTAAAAAAATCTGATGTTTAAAATTTTAGGTAAAGACTAGAAGTTTACTTGTATCGAATATTCCATGCATACAAATATGATGTGAGTGCAATATTTGACGAGGACGACATATTTATTGAATTGTAAGTAATTTAATTATTTTGTAATTTTATATATAATTTGATAGTAATCAATATTAGTTGTTTCTTTTTTTAATGAGATGATTTGATATATTTTTTTACAACAGGAAGAAGGAATATGGTGGTCGTAGTAAGTATGCTTACGTGACATTTAGTAGAGGGGAGTGTGTAACTGCTTTGAAGAAGTGTTTGAAAGCAATGGATTCCGAGGTACGTTTATTTTTCATTATTTTATTTTTTACCGGTATTTTGGAAAATATGCTAGTTTTACATTCGATTCTTATCATTGCATAAACTATGACGCCTACCATAAACAAATGTCATTTCATGCTTAGTAAATGTTTTTACAATGTATACTTAAACACTATGAAAATAAATTCACCAGTAAACAAAACATTGTGTATATATCAAATTCATGAAATGGAGAATAAGAAATCACCAAATATATTATATTTAATATAAAAAGAAGCTATATATATAATTTAATATAAATATAATTATAATAAAAAACAACAAATAATCAATGCTCCTGGTTTTTTGTTCCGACCACTTACTTAATGTTTCATGACCTTAAATTTTTTCTAAAATTATGATGCATGTGGTAGTAATAATATTTACTCATATATTTTATAATATTTTTTAGAGTATATTTGTTCTCATATTTTTTTATGTTTAAAAAAATAAAAAAGGAACAAGAATGTAAAAAGTGAGCATAGTAATAAAGGTGGGAACAATTATTGTGCCTGCCCACCCCAAATTTTTTTAATAACCTCAATTATTATTTTGATTTGATAATATACGTGTATATATGCAATAGGGTATATAAATGATCTTTCCAACTTGTTCATCTTCTATCAATTAGTAAATATTTTTGTTTATTATTTACAGAAAGAGATGAAAATCAAGAGAGTTGTTGTTGAAGTGGATGAGACATATGCATACACACCGCCCTCAGTTCCGGATTCAGGGATGTAGGTTCTCACTCGAAGAATCAACGGCTTGATGATCCCTCCGATGAGGAGAATTCGGACTGGGATGGAGTTGAGGGTTATACGAGCCCGGACGATGATGATGACTAAGTTGGATGTTATTATTATGGTTTTATGTTTTATCGAGACTTTCTATAGGATGTTTTATGTTTTATTGAGACTTTCTTTTACGACGTTTTATGCAATTTAGGACTGATTGATTATGGTTATTGTGTTTTAAGGTTTTATTCATACTACTTTGACTTTGGTACTGATTATATATATTTTATTCGATTTGTGGAAGACTTTATTATTTGAGACTATATAGTTTCTTGGAGATATTTAATCATTTTGTGATTTTATGTTATTTTGTTACTGTTATTTTTCTACTGTAAATTCTTATAGTTTGATGTGAATAGGTGTAGATTGTAGTAGTGACATAAATAGTAAGCAGCACGTATAAAGTGGTGGAGAATCGTCTTGTTGAAGCTCATCTTGTAAGGTTTCCCTACAACCGGCAATTCCACTAGTGCTTCGTAATGCAAGGACGGAAGCTACATTGTTGGTGTAGAAATGGGTTGCGGAGGTATGCAATTTAAAGTTTATGTTTTTTTTGTATTTATTATGTATCTTGTTGATCCTCATCTTTATTAATTTGAATGCACAAGAGGTGACTTTTGCATTTTTATCACAAAAATGATTGATTTTGTTTAATTGGTTCTCTTCTCAGTTTCTACTCCCTCATATAGCTATGTAGCAAAACATGGAAACTAAGGTTTTATAGCATAAACATCTTTATGGGCTTTTCTTTTCGGGGGCAGGTGTTTTTGTTCTTTAGGCGTTAATTTGTTTTAATTTTATTTTTTACCATCATCTTCACCTTGTAGTGTACATAGCTGATTATGATTATTGTAGCATGCATAGATGTCGTAACAACCAGCTAAGCCCCAAGAACTTAAATTTTCAGCTCACAGGGATGTATGGATATGTTAAAGCTTAGTGTGTCTAGATATCTTTGACTTTGAGAATCCTACTATATATATTATTCTTTCCATGTAATCCATGATTATTTAATTCAAAACCTGCACTTTACTTGTCTAGCTATGATATTTCAATTCACTATCAATTTTTATATCAACTTTTCATTATGTTTTAATGAGTCAGTAGATTTTCTCCCCTAATATTTCCTTTGAAGCACATCTCTTTTCAAGACTGCAGGTGCTAGACTCTAGTAGAAAGATGGAATTTCTAGTATTTACTCTTTACCTTCTCACTTTTCCTCCAAATGCAATAAGCTTAACTTTGGACTCCCAACAATCAAATAACATGAAGGATTTTACAAAATTGCAATTCGTTCCCTTTTTAGAGACAAACTTGTTTTTCATTATCTATTGCCATTTTTGGGAAGTTTAGAGCAACCCTAATGGGGTTCCCCATTTTCAACTCCTAAAATATATTAAACTAATCATTCCCTAAAATATAGGGGCTCAAAAAGTTATTCCACTCCAATGATATTCTCTGTATTAGTTCCCTATATTTCAAAAGTAATATTTAATTAATATAAGATTGAGCAAAATTCTCATTTTTTATTATTTTTTAATGCATTCATGTTTAAAAAATATTTAATTATAACTATTTATGAAATTTTCATTTACTCAATATAAATTTTTTAAATTATTTACCAATTAGAATAAGATAATAAATTAGATAAACAAAACAAAAATAAAATAAACTAAATAAGAAACAAACATACGGAAACACACAAAACACGTATACACAAGACACAACCAGTCACATGGGGAGGTGAAAAAGAAAAAAAGTAGTGAATTTGCCCAAGAGAGCAGCATGAGATGATGTGGCAGTATATGGGATCACTTTTGAACCCCCAAATATAAGGTTTGGAAATTCTCTCACCTAAAATATTTAGGTAAGAAATCCCCCAAAACCTTCCAGCTGGGCAACTTATTGGTAAGGAGTCTACCCCCTTGGAGTTGCTCTTACATGATAAGCTCTCTAAGTTTCCATTCCATATAGACTCTATAGCCATTTTTGGAGTTCCCCGTAGAGTTGCTCTTACAATATATTGAAGAAAAAAATGAAAGTAGGTTTGGGGTCGTGACATTGATAAAAGATTTTATGGTTGAAATTGAAAAAAGGGAACATGGGATAAAGAAAATGGTTGAGTTTGCGAGTTTATGATGGAAAATCGGTGAAGTAGAAGACGTTTGAAAATGATTATAAGGCCTTTCCTTTATTGATTATTCGTCATATTACATCACTTACAATAAACTTAAATGTTTTTATTATCGTCATTTACAAAGCACTCATCTTTTTCTGTAATCGATTAATAATATCAAAAAATGAAACGAGATAATCATATCTAAATCATCGATATTTAGTGATTTATATGATTGTGAATAGTGATTCTTGTAAATCTAATTAATAATTATCATGAGTATTATCAGTGATTTGTGTAATGAAAATTGAAAATTTGTATTATATAATATAAATCAGAGAGTTCATGGTAGGTAAAATTGAAAATTTGTATTATATAATATAAAATTTGTATTATTTAAAGGAAGAAGGGTCGTTTACAAGGGTGTATAAGAAGTCCTTGAGTACAAAGTCTCAAAATTAGAAAGGCCCCAAACCAGATATATGTAAAGGGCCCAAAGCCAGATATATGTATATCTTTCAAAAAGAAGATATACCTAAAATATGCATTTTTCATGATTGCTCATAGATTTACAATATTATCTACCATGACAATTACAACATTTACATAATTATGTTATCTTTGTAATTAACTTTTTCCTTAATACTAATATTTTTTATGGGCATTGACGCCACATTTCATACTTAATATAAGGCCCCTCAAATGTTTGATACGTGCATGAAAGAAAGTATGGTGATCACAAATCGTCAACGATGGTCATACAAATACGTATATTTTATATTGTATTGACCGGAATGATATTATTAATAATTTTTGCATCATAAGAGAAGAAAATCGGAAAGAACGAAAAAAATATATTTTAATCTCATGTCAAAAGTTTTAAATTTTTTTTAATATATACTCCATCTATCCCATTTTTTATTGATGTTTGGCTTTTTAGCATGTAGTTTGAGGTGTCAAGAAATCATGCTTATACGTATTTTTATTTATATATCAACAAAAATTTAGAATTTAAATTTAATTTCAAAATTTATTTGTTTTTCTAAATATAACTACTATTTTCAAAAAACCAAACATAAATTAATATAAGACAGGGAAAATAAAAATTACGGTTTTCTAATATGTGCATAAAGGCACACAATAATCACTAACTCGCGTGAGTTTAAGTAATTTTGGTTGGTTTTTAAATCATAAATATTGGTGGATATTCATAACAATTCTACTAACCCTAAACTCACGAGAATTTGGGTTAATTATATGCCCTTATCCCGTAAATTATACGGGACGAATGCAGTGTAATGTATAGTGGGTTGGGCCTTGGGCTAGTAGATGCATGTTATATCGTTAACAACACCTAAACAAACTGACCCCTTTTTCACGGAGTTAGACAGACGAAGGCCTGGAACCTAATCTCAAATAAATGGATGAACCTAATTGCTATTCCTTCGTAAGTAATCATGTTTTTAGTTAGAAATGGATGAACTGACCTCATATAATGTCAAAGAAGTTGTTCGCGGTATCTTCCTACTTGCAGACCTGATAGCTGAGATTGCAACTCTTGCATTTATAGCCAATGGAACTAAAACAAAGGCAACAAAGAATGGTGGTATATCGGCTGATGTAGATAAGCTGTGAACACTTTCGATAAGAGGTTCAGCTAACAGTGCTAACATGACTATTCCAAGGACCAGAAGAGCAATAGCCTTGGTCCACTCCCATGGAGAGGTCTCTATAGCTTTCTCCTTTAACAATATAGTTTTTTCATATTTTTTCTGCACACGTAGAGTTCGTTCCAATGATCCAAATGATAATTTATAATTAACATATTACATCCTTACATACTTGATATATATTGCCAGGGCCAGAGCTTGGTGGACTAGGAGATCCATCACCATTGAGCCATTTCAAGAATCTAGAGATAAATTCCTCCTCATTGATTACTTGACCTCTGTTTACATCTAATTGTTCCATCATTTTCCCAACTATCTCATCTGCATCCCATGGTATCTTACCGAAATTTACCTGAACTATCAACTTTTTTAGCTCTTGTGATATACTGTTGTCTTTGTCGATATCCATATTTTCGAATAACCTGTACTTAAACAACTAGCTGATCAATGCAACTTACTAAGTGCTTCAGTCTGAAATATAGAACGGACAAATAATTACTGATCACGATGTGTTGTAAAATACTTTAGATACCTTAAAGGAAGTAACTAAATTCTAAAACTTTCAATTCTTCAACTGTGGAATTGACATAAAAGAAGAGGTTCTGTGTAAATCAGCAAATTAGTTGTTCTAAGTTGTCCCACGCAGAGACATGAAGATAGTAATTATGACCTTACCTTTTTTTATAAAATGTATGTCCGGTGTTCCATCTTATGTGTAAAGGCTTACTAGTGCGGAGCTTTGAACATGTCCTATGATTTCTGATACAAGTTCCTTCTTCATTTCGTGTTCTTTTTTCCGGTTCTGAATTCATGGTTGAAGAATTTGTGTGGAAAAGATAAATAGGAATTTAAGCAAAAACCAGAGTATATACATTGTTGACAAATTCTTAGATGAGTTACAAGAAGAAACTACACTCTTCTTCATATATTTTTACTTGGTAAAGATCTTTCATTGAATTGACTGAGTGATAGCGTTTATCCATGGTATTATTCGTATCATCAAACCATTTTGAGAATACTTTGACAAACTCATCCATTCTTACGTTTTTGTAATTATTGAGATCAAATTCTTTCATTACCTCTGCAATCTATTTATCCTTATCCCAGTTGGAATTTCTAAATCGAATTTCACGCAGAAGTTCCTTCAGTTCATCGAACGATATAAAGTTATTGCGATCTTGATCTACCTCCAAAAATAGCCTGCAATGCAATATAAGCAAATTATTTTTGATACTTATATGTCTATCTATAAAAATCTTAGCAAATTCTTTCCACTGAGACACGACCTCTTTATAGAAGGGATATTTGGCCTGCCATCCTCATTGATGAGTTTCCCTACTGTGTTTTTCTGGACATGCTTTAATATATCTACTACCAAACGCTCATGTTCACATACTCTAACTGCCTGTCTTGGATCCAAGGCTCAAACATCTTCATAATTTAACAGGGAATATAAATACATAATAGAAGTTGTAGTTGGTAAAAGTGTTCTCACTTAGTTGCATATGATTTCCAATAAGCTCCAAGTACCACTATAACTACAAAGTGAGAAACAACATGATGCTATGTAGAGTACCTGGTAGAAGAAGTATGAGAGCAAGAATATGGTGGAAACTATAAGCGCGATGAAAATGATAATATGCTCTCTAGAATAAGAAATCTGGAAAATTTATGGGATCAAAATGATGAGAAACGGTATAACTGAAAGAACCATAATTCTTGTAGTGTAACTAGTCTCTTCATCAGTTGTTACACAAATTATTGGCAAAATTAAGTTTAAAACAGATAAGATAGAGCCTGAGGTACGAAGGCTAAGTGTAAAGAACTTACCGTGAAGTATAAAGGACTCTGGAAGAGCACAAATAATTTGGAAGGAACTGGCACCAAACATCCCAGGACCAAGAATTTTAAAAATCCTTTCACCCCCTGATGCCACATACGAATCACCATGAAACAAGATGTATTCATAAACCACAATGAGAAACATATGGCCTAAAAGACTATCTGCATATGGCAAGAAGCCATGCATATGCTCACAATTCTCTGCAGACTCCCCAACCATTCCTCTGAATACTAGATGCGGTGAGATGTTGTCATTAGCATGATGAGCAAAACCATCCGAAACTAATTCAGAAGAGCCATAGCGTAAAGTCCGTGCTGTCACCTTGATCACTACTATTGACGAAAGAAAAACAAGCACAAAACATGCAGTTTTTGCAAGGAGTAAACCCATCCTACTTGTGCTGATCAAGAAAATGAAGTTGATGGAAAATTAAGATGATAAGAAGTTTATTGACAATGTTAACAAACCAAATGCTTATATGAAGAGTAGCTGGCATGAGTTTTAAATGGGTTGATAATGCAGAGTGGTCTCTTTTTTCTTCCCACGATTGCAGAGTGGTCTTAATTAGAGAAAATGACCAAATTGCCAGCATTTGACACAGTATGGTCTTATTTGTCCCTTTTCAATTTTGAGGCCCTTTTTACCCCTCTAACACGTTAGTTCGTGTTTCGTATTTAAATCATAATTAATAAAAATACACATCCATTCAGTTGGGCGATATATACATCCATAAATATAAATCGAAAGGAGTTCTCTCTATTACTTCTTTTTTTTCCTGCCTTATCGTTTAACAATTTTTAATTTTGAGGGTTCAATAATTCTCTTTTGGTTTTAGAAACATTAAAAAATTTAATTAAAGACATAATTATTTAACAATTTTTAACATTTTAGGGTACATTAATCTCTTTTGGGTTTTAGAAACATTAAAATTTTTTTTAATAAAAGCTACACCGATTTAGGGTTTAGGGCACTCTAGAGCCTAAACCCTAGCTAAAGCTATCTAAACCCCAGGAACCAAACTCTGATTATTAACGGTTTTTAATATTTTAGGGTACAACAATTCCCCATTTGGGTTTTAGAAACGTTTAGAATAAAAATAAGTAAATAACACAACGATTTAGGGTTTAGGATTACTAGAGCCTAAACCCTAATTAAAGCAAGGGTTTAGGGCCTAAACCCTAAACCCTATGAACCAAACTTTAATTATTAACTGTTTTTAATATTTTAGATTTCACCAATTCTTAATTTGAGTTTTAAAAATATTAATATATTTATATATATGAATAAAATACAAAAAAACACCCCTTATATAAATTTATAACGCAATACCACGTTGCTTTTATTTAAGTTTTCAAAGTCAAAATTAATTACTCCCTCTGTCCCATTTTAACTGCTTTTGACTTTTTAGCACGTAAAATGAGGTGTCAAAAAATTCGTACTTAAACATAATTATTATTTTCAATACATATATCAAATTAAAGCTTAGAATCTAAACTTTAATTTGATATAAAAATTAAAATTATTTTCCAAGTATAACCAATA
>PHNY01228889.1:356-13310 GCA_003724115.2 Anethum foeniculum
ATAGATTTACCTGATTTGGCTTTATTATAAGTTTCCTAAACTTTATATTTAGAACCAACTTTATGATATGCTTTACATGCATATTCAAACTATAAAAGAAAATGCTAACTATAAAGAATATGCTAATTGATGCACCATTTTGGCACGAAAACAAAGTGGTGATATTAAGTTGTGATCAACCATTGTCCTTGCTGGACTATAATTACACACAAACATGAAAGAGGTCATATCCTTGATAAAAATAAATCAAGCAAAAGCTTAGCAATATGATAACAAATTTAGTATCTCTGGATATCGGATGGCTCGTGAACACAATGATTCCAGTGTTAAAGCTTTCACAAAAATGTCGGGAAAAAAGGCACCGCTCCACTTGTTTAAGTCATGACTTTGGGTCCATTATCTTTGAAGCAACGATTTGCTCCTTTCCCATTGCAGACGCGACAGAAACAAATACGTCTTTCCCCTCCGCGAACCCAACCTTGATCTGTTCAAAATCTCTTGTTAGAATCAGAACTACAATGGCAAAGATGGCTCGGTATTCATGTGAGAGCAAGTATAGTATTAACACTAAGCACACCCATAATAAAGGATGAAATAATGCATATGGAAAGACAACCAAACGTATATCAGCAAACTAAATATCATATCAACTAACCTGTGAAGACAGATTCTGATCGGTTGGAAGCTTCAGACCTTCCTTTACATATCCTTTGTCATCAAGCACGACTACCTAAACCATTTGATTAATTAGTACAAGACTATATACTGAAGCAAAAAGAAAGGACAAAATTAAGAATGAAACGAGTGGTCAGAATATATATACACGTGAGTCTTCCTCAAATATACGAACGACCATATAGTCACTAAAGGCGACAATAGGAACCTGTAACACAAATAATGTTTAGAAAAAAAAAAGAAGCAATTAGGTGTAAATTAAACTTTGAAACCAAAATACAATAAATCTAACTTAAAAAATAAATTTCAAACTTACAATACAATTGCCGGACAGGGGAAAAGTAGCTTTGAACACTTTCCCACTGAATATGTCGATGGCAAAAAACTGTAGTTTAGCGGCAGCAAATGCAATTTTCATCTTTACAATCTACATTGATCACACAAATACAGAATAATGTCATGAACAAAAATAATCCCCCCAAACCTTCATGTAATAAAAATAATCATAAACAACGATTGATTGAAAATACATAGAATTATACTTTAAAACCTAATAATGATATGATTATTCGATTAGGGAAAACACCTTTAAGATGGAAATTTCATCCAATCCTTTTGGACATGGATGATTTTCATGTTAAAGCATGCAGTGAACAAAACCCTAAAGAAATCATGTTAACCGCCAATATGAATAAAGATTGAATATATATATACACACATATATAATTGATATATATATATATATATATATACAAAGAAAGCATAGATCGTAGTTAAAGAAGACCTTGCAGGGATTGTTTTCGACACAGATAAAAGTATGCACATCCTTCACTTTTCGCACGACGGTCCTGGTCTCAGGCATGTAGCCATTACGGGGACAATCTTTGATGGATTTAAAACCCCATATATCCTTGTTAAGTACCATGTCTAGACGCAGAGTAAACGCAGAAAATATTTAAGTAGAAAAAGAGTAAACGCAGAAAATTATTATATTCGATGACAGAAGGAACGAATAGTGATGATGATTAGTACAATATAAATAGACTTATAGAATGTGGGCGGCGATATTAGAGCAAGTCTATTTAATAAAATAGGACAATAATAATATAATTATTAATAATAAATTAATTACCTTTTTCAGCTAAAAAATATTATCTTTTTTTCTAATCAAGCCTCTTTTTCCAAAAATAATATAAGAATTTTTTTTTGAAATAGAATAATAAATTAGAATTATTAATGACCAACAAATTACATTTTTCAACTAAAACGCAATATCAGTTCAAATCAAATTAATGATATTAGTTTAAATCCCGTGCAACGCACGGGTTGTTTCTAATATTTATTATATGATTACTTAAAACTTATAACCTGTGCAATGCATGGATTTATTTTTAATATTAAAATTTTAAAATATTATTTTGTTAATTGATTAAATAGAATTGTCTGTGTTATTTTTGAAAAAAAGGGCATGTTTTATTATCTAATAGGTAATGTGTTTTAGTAGAAAAATGTAATTGGTCAATTATTAGTAATTATAATATTTTATTTTTTATTAAATAGAATCGTCCATGATATTTTTGGAAAAAGAAATGTTTAGTTGAAAAGTTTTAAAAACAGTAAGCAGAATATGGTATAATTTGGTTGGTTTTCCAAAAATGTTATTATAGCTACTCCTGCAAGTCTGGCATAGAATGAATAACTGGCTACAACATTCGCAGACTATGAACATACTCTACTAGCACATTATCAAAGTGTTTAAAAAGATCAATACAATCTGACACAATTGTGCAAGAAAATCGGCTGTTGAATCCTTCTTTTTTGGAGAGGCAACCAAGCGATTTGAATTTGAAGATGATTTGAATGTATGTACTTGTTTTTATCCGGCTGTTCTGAATAATCGACCATAGATGCGATCCCATAATAACCTTCATCCTTGTTGCCCTTTGTTGTCCTTGAGCCTTCCTCCACTCCGTAAGCAAGCGCCCTGCAGCATCAAGGATGCCAAAAATTGACGTATTAACTGTATTCTGATTGTTCTGAACAATCGACCATAGATGCGATCCCATAATAACTTTCATTCTTAAATCAAACCCATGAAAACCATGCCGATTTATAATCTCGGCCATAAAAAACACCAAAACACACCAAAAACAAAATCAAAACTCTCACAAGGAGAGACTAACAAAACCCAAATAAATTGGGAACCAAAACTCTCACAAGGAGAGACGACTAACTAAACCCAAATAAATTGGGAACTTATTGAAAGAAAGACAAGATCTTTAATAAGATAACTAAAAATAAAGAAATCGGGAGTTTCCACCGGTAAAAAAAATGATAGAAGCCCCCTCAAAAATCTTTAATGGAGGCTAGGGTTTAGGAGAGTTTATACGTGTTTAGTCTTCTATGAGATCTCAATAACTTATTCGAGACAGTTTCTGTAAAATCGCTAGCCACCCTCCATCGGGTGTTGGCTTCAAATAGCACAATTTGGAGTTAAAAGGCCCCAAATGGCACAAAATAAAAATTTGGCCCTGAATAACACTCCAAAACGCTAAATCTGGTAGCGTTTAAAATTTTTGTCTAAAACGCAACATCGTGTTGTGTTTACCTAATTTTTTTTATATTTTAAATTCAACAACGCTACATAATGTAGCGTTACTTAGTTTTTTACATTTTTAAAAACTTTAGACGCAACTTTAAGTTGCATTTATCTCATTTTTCTTAATTTGAGGTGTCGTTTTGCACTTTAAAATGCTACTTTAAGGGTGTTTTGTTCGGATTTTATTCACATATTTTAATATTTTAATATTTTTAAAATCCAAATCAGGAATTGGTGAACAATAAAATAATAAAAACTGCTAATAATTAGAGTTTGGTTCGTAGAGTTTCGGGCCTAAAGGCTCTAAACCCTAGATTTAATTAGGGTTTAGGCTCTAGGGTTTAGGGCCTTCTAAAATCCAAAAGGGGATCGTTGAACCATAAAATGTTAAAAATTGCTAAGTAGTTGTGTTTTTTATTCAATTTTTTAATATTTCTAAAACCCAAAAGGGGATTATTGAACCCTAAAATATTAAAAACTGTTAATAATTAGAGTTTGGTTCCTAGGGTTTTGGGCCCGAAACCCTAACATTAATTAGGGTTTAGGCTCTAGGGTTTAGGGCTATTTATTTATTTTATTCTAAACATTTTTAAAAACCAAAAGGGGATTGGTGAACCCAAAAATGTTAAAAATTGCTAAGTATTTGTGTCTTATATTCAATTATTTAATATTTCTAAAACCCAAAAGGGGATTATTGAACCCTAAAAAATTAAAATTTGTTAAATTAGGGTACACTGCTAAATTTTTTTTAAAAAATAATATTAAAATTACAGTTAAAATGTAATATTAAGTTGTATTTCGGGTCTCAAAATGACACACAATAAGAAGCGTTACAAAAAAACATAAAAAGAAATCACGAAATGTGACATGATGTCACGTTTTGCAACTTCAAACCTTGGAAAATTAGCGTTTGAAATTAAAAGTTTAAACGCCAGGATGTAGCGTCTTAAAGTGCTATTTGGGACCAGTTTTTTATTTTGTGTCATTTTGGGCATTTTACCTCCAAATTGTGCCATTTGGGGCATTTTTTCCCCTCCATCACCCTTATTTCATGCTGTGACGTAAATAAAAGAATATATATAATTATTTATTTGAATTATTTTTATTATTTATAGTGACATGTGTATAAAGTAATATTCCCTCCGTTCCACCCAATTCTTTACATTGGGGGACGAGACTCGACACGCATTTTAATGCTCCTATAAAGTATAGTTTCCTAAATTATTTTAAATTTTTTTCTTCTAAATAAAAATATAATGTTTGAAGTTTTATTCAGGAAAAGAAAATTTTAAAAATAAATTATGGAACCATATTTTAAAATAGACTTATAATGCGTGCCAAACATGAGAAAAAAACTGTAAAGAAATGAGTGGGACGATGATAATATTACTTTAAAAACAAATATAACATAAACCTATAAAACACATATATGATAAGAAAAATTAGATCGTATAAGAAATATAAACTATATACATGTTATTTTATATATGTATCCTTAGGATGTTATTTCATATATGTATTACGTATTTACTTTCAAGTACTTAATTATTATAGGTATTTATTTTAGTGAAAAATATATTTAAATATACTTATTGGGGCACTCTTTTTTACAAATTCAATTGATAAAATATTAAATAAAAATAATAAAAGAATAATTATTCAATATTATAAGTAAAATATAGTATGATTTGGTTGGTTATTTGGTGAACACATTTCAAAAAAAAAAAATTATTACCTTTTTTTTCTAACAAATACAAATGGAAATGCTAAAAAAATTATAAAAATAAAAAACATATCCTATAGAAGAACAAAGACTCTTCCCGAGAACAAATACCCTCCTCCCGAGTTATTGACACAACAACTACTTCGCAACTCAAGTTTATAAGTGAACTTAATTAATTAAATATTTTATTATATTAATCAAATATAATAATGTATTTTATCAATATTAAATAATTTATCTTTTACATAATTATTTAATATATATTTTGGAATATATTTGTTCAAAAAGGACGTGCATTCCACAGGTTACAAGACTTGAGATTTCTAATACCAAAATTATTTGTAAAAAAAATTGACGTCACGAAATATTTTATAATAAATAGCAAAGAAATCAAGATATTCATCTTAAAAAACGTACATTTTTAATACTATTATTGATTACAATAGAACTAAAGATGATGCAATCAAATATATGATATCAAAATTGTACATTAAATATATATAACAAAACTATATGATTATTAATTAAATACGAAATCTTAATTCAGAAAATAATATATTCAGAATTAAAATAATTTAAATTTTAATATCACAAAATTATTAAAAAATTAATGAGCAAATTAGAAAAGCTCTATATCAAATTGAAAAAAACCTATCAAAACTATTTTAAAAATAAAATTGACATTACAACATAATTTACTATGACAAATAAGAAACAAACTATATCAAACCGAAAAAATCCTATTAAGACTGTTTTAAAAATAAAATTGACATTAAAGCATAATTTACGACGACAAATAAAAAACAAACCCAATACACATTTCTTATATTTTATAATTTTAAATTTTATAATCAAAATATAAATATTATATTTATAATAAGATAATAAATATTAAAATTAATCCGCCTACTTATAGGTCTGTATTTATATATGTAAACTATCAAATTACAATTACATTATTAACAGGAAGCCATGTCATCAAGGGTACTCCTCCAAAGTTCAGACGGGCAGGTTTTTGAGGTGGAGAAAAAGCCAATTCTCCGGTGCGTGTCGATCGCGAAAAAGCTTCAATGTAGGCGAAAGAGCAATGACGATCACAATACCCCTGTTGTGGTCGATGAAATCGATGGCGAAACATTAAAAAAGGTTATCGAATACTGCAATCATCATTATGTACTCGATTCTAGTTCCGACGACGAGGATATTATCAATTCTGTCAACGCTTTTGATGCTCAGTTTGTTAATGTTGATCAGACCACTTTCTTTACTCTCCTTAAAGTTTGTTTTCTCTGCTCTTAGCTCCTTTCCTTTTATTTAGTACTGAGTCTTTATAAATATTTTCCACTGATGATACTGTTTATATTATTTTCATTACTATTTAAGTCCTCTCTTGATCTAACAGTATGATATCTTACCCTTAATTTTGACAGCCTTCAATTAAGTTATGATAATTAAAAATTTTAATCGACTACAATAATGCTTATATACGCCTGTCTAGTAGCTGAAACCTGAAATCTATGATATTTTTAGTGTTTGCAGCAAGATTTTGATTTATGATAATTAGTGGATTAATGGTGTTTTATTAAAAGATGACCATTATGTGTGAAAATAGATTTTCCAAGACATGGTATGGTTCTACTAGAATTCACAGCGAAGTTATTGTTGCGCCTGTAGTTGTAGTCTTTTAGTGGTGATACTTTTTTTTGCTGTGAAGATATTGGGGGAAGTATAATACCTTTTCTTTTTCCGTCATGATGGTGGGGGAATTATTCCTTATCTGCGATCAGATAATATTGTTCAATTTTAACCTAGGAAGCACCTATTCTTGGATCAACTTAAAAAATCCCCGTATCCCGTGCATCCTATATTGAATATTCAGATTCTTAGGTATACCGATGCAAGGCAAGGGCTAGAAACAAGTAAAAATGATAGGGTTATGTGGATTACCAGCTGAATTCATGATCCACTTGAAAAAGAATCACTAGCCCTAAGAATATTTCAAATGCACAAGAGAAGTTGGTTAGTATAGCAACTCGTAATAAGAGAAAACCAATTATCAATTTCAATAATCAATTAACTCAATTATTTTCGTACAATAAAAGGTTACATTAATTAAATAGCCACATAAGAGTAAATTCCTAAATTTAGTCACCAGGTAACAATCTTCTAATAAAGGAAGCAAATCTTTTCTTATTTTCTATCATAATCTAGAATATTCCTACATATATATAATATTATATTAAAACAAAACACATTAAATCTAAGAATTAATAACATAAAATATATACAAACTAATATTTTATATAATTCTTTGTCCCACGTCATATAGTCAGATGCTCGAATTTTTCAATTAAAATTTATCTTTAACACAATTAATTTTAGTTTAAATTCTTGTGTTTTACATACTTATATCATGTCTTTGATTCAATTTGCATAAAATTATTAGTTTCGTTTATAAGTTTTATCATTCATAACATCTAATATATATTTATAATATTAATGTATGTGTCGTATCCCCGCCCCCCACCTAAATTTTCTTATTATTTTATTTGCCGAACCTAGAGCTGTAATTCGAGCCGGGCGGCTCGTGAGCTCGCCCGGCTCGAACTCGTTTAAGTGGGCTCGACTCGGCTCGTTTAGCTAAATGAGCCGAGTTCGGGCAGAGATTCCGGCTCGTTTAATTAAACGAGCCGGCTCGACTCGACTCGTGAAATTAAACGAGCCGAGTTCGGGTAGAGGTTTAAGCTCGATTAAGTATAAAAATAAACGAGCCGGCTCGCCCGACTCGCTAAAACCGGCTCGTTTAGCTAAACGAGCCGGCTCAACTCGACTCGTGAAATTAAACGAGCCGAGTTCGGGCAGAGGTTTAGGCTCGTTTAATTAAACGAGCCGGCTCGGCTCGGCTCGGCTCGATTAACCTCGGCTCGAATTACGCCCGGCTCGAAACTCGGCTCGCTCGACCCGAATTACAGCCCTAGCCGAACCCATGTATTCCCTGTACCCGTATTTTTGCTTCTTACATTTAAACCCACAGTAAAGCAGAGATTTGGGAAAGTTAATTTGGCAAAATACCCGCTGCCATTCATTTTCTCTTTTTCCAAAGTTTAATAGGTAGTAGAGTAAATTGTGCACAACATACTATTTAATTTTTCCTACGTAGCAACTTTAATTTTTCATGTTAGGCTCTTTCTTTGTTTGGCATGCTACATACTTCCTCTGTCAGGCTTCTACTTCTTTTCACGTGATACTTTCTCGGGAAAATGAATTTTTTTATCACTCAACTATTATACTTTTTAGAAATTTACTACTAAACTTAAGAGTTTATTTTTATCTACACTAACGTTATATTTCTTTTTCATTTTAAACCATTCCGTTAATTTTGTCTAAAAAAACATTAAAGTTGACTGCTTATGTTTCATAACCCGCCCATAAAATATAACCCGACCCGTATTTTAAAAAAACTCTCAAGTATTCTTGATGTTCTTGAAAATCAAACTCGAATTTGAAGGTGAATATGGAGTCCAAATTCGGAGTTTAAGTAACCAAATCGATCGTTGTGAAACCATTTACATGATTGGATCAACAAAGATTGATTTGGGTAAATTTTCAATTTTGACCTAATTTAGGGATTCATTTCGGTTAATCGTTCACATGTTTTGAAGTTATGAATGCATAGATCGTTCAATTTTGAGCTTGTATGTATCTTTTCTTCACTTTCAGTTATGGTTTGGTGTTTTCCGGAAAAATGGCTGCCACTTGTGAACTCGCTGGATTTTTTTTCCCGTTTGTACTTTTTAAACTTAATGGAATGTGTTACAATTCAATATAAAAGTGACGTTAGTGATAAAATAAAATTAAAATGTAAGTTGAGTGGTAGATTTCTAAAGGAATAAATAGTTGAGTGATAAAAAAATTGATTTTCCCTACTTCCTTTGTCTATGTTCACATTTTTCTATGTGAATACTTTACAAGATGATACTTCATAAGATGATGAATTCTTGGTTGAGTTGGTTCAATATTTTACCTTCACTCAATTTTGAACATCGAATTTCAATTGAGTAAATATCTTTGTGTAAAATCAATATGTATCCTGAATTGCTAAGTGAAGAACCTTGTGCACCCCAAATTGTTATTCAACAAGTTTAAATATGATGAAGATTCACGATGCATGTTTTCGTTGAAAGCAATGATCCATGCATGACATGACTTTATGTGTATGTATTTTGGATTTTACACGTGTAGCAATTTGGGTACAGATTCTTATTTATATCTTTATTTTTTGTGATTGTAGGCAGCATATGTCCTCAATATCATGAAATTGAATGATCTGATATGTCGAACACTGTCAAAGAAGATCAAGGGAAAGAATTACAAGGAGATCGAGGAGGCCGTGGAAAACTGGTGATAGAATGCCGACTGTAATTTTCAGAGAAATAAAATAGTTGTACTTTGGACATGATCATCTACCTTTAGCTATTTTATGTGAGAGACTTTATTTGGGAAATAACTGTATTTTGAAACTCAAGATCCCTTATTTGAAAACACTTTAGATTTAAATGACCTTCTTTTTAAAGAATCGCTAGGTGATGGTAAATTTATGTAATTCTGGCATGATTCTTGGGTTGTGGATGGTTTAATTTCTGTTTACTTTCCTTCTAGAGAAATCGCTCGTTGGGGATCCAGCGACAGAGGTAAAGTGGCTGGTTTTGTAGTTGTAGGACAGTAGGTGTGTCGTAGAGGTATTCAGGAGAGATTCAAGGGTCTTAATGTAGAGGGTCCTATTATCACTGATAATTCCAGGGAAATATGAGAGCTGATGAGCAACCTCGTCTTAAATGGTGTAGCTTAGTAAGCTGAGCTGAGGTACTTTTCGAACTTAGTGAAAGAGTGTAGTGAATATGAGAAAGAAAACAGAAATATTATGTGAGTATGGGCAATGCTATTTGGACTTTGATCTAAAAAGGGAACTGGTTAATTATTAGTAATTATAATATTATTATTTTATTTTATTAATTAGAATTGCCCGTGTTATTTTCGTAAAAAAAAGCAAGTTTTGTTATTTTAAATAGAAAAAGTAATATGTTTTAGTTGAAAAAGGTAATTGGATAGTTAGTCCGTGATATTTTTGGAAAAAGAGGTGTTTTAGTTGAGGAAAATGAAGAGGCATTTTAGTTGGAGAAAATAGAAAAGATAACATGTTTTATTTAAAAAAGGTAATTGATTTATATACTAATTAAGTAAGGGTATTTAAGTAAAAATATTGAAATTATTAAATAAGGGTAATTAAGTAATTTCAACAAGTACCGTACCGACCGACATACTACCAAACTTTTTATGTTTCATTATAACATAGAATAGATAGATAGAAACATACAAACAACGTAAATGCCTAATGGTTCAAGTCTCATCTATCATATATTATTTTATATTATTTAATTTTAAATTGAAATTATACGTATTCAAATTAAAATTATATAATAATTAATTTAATATTTAATTATTTATATTAAAATTTTATTAATATTATATATAATATAAATTAAAATATATAAATATTAATGATAAGCCGGGCATCCCATGGTCTAAGCTAGTACTATAAAAGCCCACCTCCACCTCTATCCATACCATCCATATACAGAGCTCTTTGTCTTTCTGGAAATAATTTTGTTGTCCAGAGACATGGGTGACAACCAGTACAAGTCGTATGAGGCCGATGCAGAAGCTTCCAAGACCGTACATAAGGTTAGGGATGATCATGTATGCATCCAAAGCTATTCTTGCAAGATCTTCTTGCAATATCTTCTCTTGACTATGTTCTTTGTTTTTTCAGATATTTGTTTAGTATCTTTACATATACATGTGATTTTTCCATAAGTTTCATCTTAATTATTCATATCTCCTCTTAATTATATGATATACCTTTAGGGTTTTGTTCACTTTTTTACTGTTAATGTTGTTGTGGTTGGATCCGTTGCTTTTTTTTTTTTTATGTTATTGTCTGTTGTTAGAGTTTTTTTGTCTCAATTGATCATGAGCTGATTAATTTCCATGTGTGTTGGATGAATCTCAGCCTTTTTTTAGTAGTGTGCATTGTCTTGTGTGTGTTAACTATTTTTAGGCTTTAATCTCTTATTGATTGATATTAAACTTGTTATTGTATATTTTGTTGTTGTTCTGTCTGTGATGATACCTAAATCAAGTGTGAATATACTTTTTAGTTTGTTTTGTAATTATTCCCAATTTCGTGAAATCAACAAGTTCTTTATCTTGTGTTTTTTCTTTCCCTTTAAGATTTTGCTTGATAGACATCTCATTGGCTGACAAACTTTTTTTGTTTTTGTTTTAAGGGATTGGATGGAATTCCCATATTGGAGGTATATATATTCGATAACATACTTTGGCAGTTCTCCACTGGAGGCCGAAGATCAGATTGGTTCAATCTCTATGGAGACTAACAACATGCTTTATGACTTATATTATGAAACTAAGGTGGACCCAAGTAAGCCATCAATTAAATACGGGGATCAGCTTCCTATGTGGAACGTAGGACCAATCTGCTCCTTCACAAACCTTGATCTGAAGTTTGATCTCGGTATACACAAGGGCTCTAGAAATGTATCTGTTCAATCTCTAAAGGATACGGATGGGTTGCTGAAATCGGATATAAAATCGATAGATGGCTACATGAGAAATATATCTATTCTATTTGGTTGTTTCCTCAATGCCACTGTAGCCAATCTAAAGGTGAGGTTGCTAAATATTCCTTCTGATGCTACAACAAATGTTTACGGTGTTATAATGGCTACAAAAAGCAAATTTGACCATCCCTCCTGTACAAGTTATCTCTTTTCCCAGAATCTTGCTAGCACAATACAATTGGAACACAATGGTCTGATTCCGTTGTCCAAATCACGTGTAGCTGTGCCATTGGACTCTCAGCTTTGTGTGGATATCTCCCTTGTTTGTAATGATTTACATTATAGAGGCACTGCTGAGTTTACTCCAGGAGAAGCATCAAAAGTAGTTGATAATCGAATCCTAGTAAAAATCACTTGGAATTGTAATGAAGACTCATATTCCACAGATGAAGACTCTGATTTCACAGATGAAGACTCCGATTCACGGATGAAGACTCTGATTTGACGGATGAGAATGATTCCGCATGTGAATATGAGTTTGATAGCGAGGGTAATATTATACAGGAAATTTTGAAGACGATCACATCATGATATAATGTTAGCTGCAACATACACATACTGCTTACCTCAAATGTATGGATGACAGTGTGTATTGATTATGGCATTCGACACAATTTTATTTTTGTTGTTTAAAACGATGAGTGCCTTCCATATATCCAGAACAAGAAAAAGACTGCAATATTTCCAGTATAAATTCTGATCCTTGGGTTTTATTTTAGTTTTGGGCTATGTATATGGGTGGTATATTTATTTCCAAAGTGGAAGATTTCTGATATTCATTCTAGAAACTTTTGACATGGTGTCATGCAGCTCCACTACAATTCGCAGTATCATGACCCTCTCTGCTCTGGCTATCTCTCTTCATCCTGGCACGAGAGTTGCAAATACCGGAAAAGGCCTCGCTCCGTATATATATTTGTGTGTTGTAGTCTTTATTGCAGGTTATGCACATTTTGTACATGACAATTGCAGAAATATTTCAAAACCAGAACTGCCAACAGTATCATTAATTGTGACCTTCGTATCTAACTTAATCATTTCACCATTATCCAAAGCTTCAGTGGCTTTCAAATACTAGAACTGCCATATAATTGATCTGTCACTTCAAAACCAGACAACGGATGGACCACCAATTTACCCCTGGTAGCAAATGAAACATGGATACTGTCATCTTTAAGTTGTTGCTCATGTACTGATTTTCTCTCGTCTTGCTTCTTGGGAATCCCATTTTTTTGTTTTGGGGGGGGGGGGGGGGGGGG
>PHNY01228946.1:710-11434 GCA_003724115.2 Anethum foeniculum
TCTACTGTAAATAAGTATCTTTATAGTAGAGAAAATCTCGAGTTCAGGGAGGAACTCGGGACTGGACTAGGGGTGAGTGGACTCCGTTTGCTGAGTTGCCACACCGAACCAGGATAAAATCTCTGTGTCGTGCTCTACTTCTTTACCGCTTTACTTTCCGCACTCGATTTACTTGTTTTCAAGTAACGAATTTTTTAAATGGTAAAAAAATTTCAAAAACGCCAAGGTCTAAATTTAAAGAGGTTATAAGCTATTCAACCCCCACTTAGCTTATTAACCCCTACTTTGGGACCAACACGTAAGAATAGCATAAAATGGCATAAAATTATTTGAAAACTAAAGTGTAGAAAATGATTTATTTTTTGATACTTATATGTGTTTTTGTAACTATTTTAATTTTTTAATTTTACTTTCGGTGCGTAGCACGGGTAAAATGCTAGTATTCTTGTCAGTTATGTTCATTTACATTTAAAGCACTTGCATTTTTTTCGCAGCTTTATTTTTTTTTTTTTGTGTCTCAATTTAGTGTTTAAATTATTTTAGTAACTTGCTTTTGTTTCATTAATAAATAAAAATTCTTTTTAAAATTACAGTTCTAATTTGCCTGGATTAAAAGGTAGGAATTGCGAAAAATATATAATTTCTGTATATCAAATCTCAAATATTAAAATGATGAATTGTATGCTTGCAATTAAAATCTTTATTTCTAGAACATTATTGGTCTTACATTAAAAGACAATATATCATGTTAAAGTATTTTGAATATTTTTAAAATATTTCAAATCATATAAGCCATGAAATATTTGTTAATATAAGTTGTGCTTTCGAAAAATAATAAAATAACAAAGTTTATATCTACAGATACCAAAAATAAACATTTTCCTCCTAAATGCCACTAATGAAATATTAAAAAAAAATACCATTTGATGATGTTTTGAATATTTAAATTAAATCAAACAATAATTATATTTTTATATTTTAAAGTATGTGTGTGACATTAATTGACTCGGTTTAAACGGACATTTGATTCTTAATAGTTTAATTAATATCAAAATCCTGAAAAAATCAATAATTTTTGAAAATTTCAAGGACTACTTTAATTTATTTTTTTTAAATGAAAGCACCTAATTGTAATTATATAGGATATAATAAAAAGAGGCTAAAATTAGAGTTTTCATCTTTTTTTTAGGAACCGCTGCTTTATTGTTTCTTTTTTTTTTTCTCTTTTCATCTGCCCTAAATCTTTTCTTTCACTTTACATTCTGATTTTCCGGAATGAAAGTGGCTTTTCAGAACAATAAATTTTTCGGTCGCTAACAAATTTTTTTATGGTAGTGAACATCACATTTTTCGATGATGAACGGGGTTTACTGGAAACCAAAAATAATAATATATTTGAGGGATAAATAAGAGATATTTTGTTCCACCACAAAAAATTTTAACAATATTTTTCCAAAATTCAAGATAATCCAACAATTAAGAAATTGATGGAAAAAAAAATAAACTCTTGAAATTATTTAATACAGTTGGTAACGATGAAATCTATAGCTTTTTTTTTTAAAGGCATAATAGATTGTTAGGCTAAAAGAGCATAAACATGGAATGTGGCCATTACATACAATGCACCACATAACACAAAAACAACCCACAATTATGCTCAGCGATAACTATGAAAATCAAGATTCTACCAAGAAAAGGCTATAAAGCTACTAAACCCAAGGTAAGACTGACAACAAGCAATAGAAACATAACAGATAAATCCCACACTTCACATTCCTGCAAGCTGAGCGGCAGCATCTTCCAGTTGAATGTCCTCGTCCACAACCACAACCCCGTCCACTATGTCATCACGTAGATCTTCTAGGATCAGAAATAATTGTTCCCCAATTGAGCCTAATCCCATATCATGATTCAATAATTCCCTAACTCTTCTAAACAAATTACTGAAAATAACCATTCTATCAAAATGTGTAGCATCATACTAGACAATATAACGAGCCAAAGCATTAGCATTTTCATCTACTAGCCTGGGCATTGTGACATTGTTCTCGTCATATTTCCTTATGTTCAGCTGTCTAACCACGAATTCATGTTCTGGGGGAACCCCATTGATCAATGAATTTGTCCATTCCTAGAAGGCACCGACATGATCAGTCTCCAACTGCCAAATATCATACCCATCCAGAAAGGCTCTAACTAGCCCTTGGTGCATAGCATACAACTCATTTATACGCCTTTCTTTAATTCTTAGCGACCCACCATATAACCTTAGAATCTTGCCATGATGGTTCCCTATTACTACTCTGATACCTGTCCTATTAACCATTTGGAAGCACCTCTTCTGAAAAGAATCCATGGACTTTAACCTTAACTACTCCATGAAGAGGCATTCTCCACCTCACCGCCGGGAGCATATTATGGAGAAACTTGATTATCTGGGAAACTAAATGGCTACAAAGTTTTGGGACAATCCATATATAACCACTTATAATTAATGAGACTGTTGCCCTTCCCATTAATTCTCTAGAGAAACAACAGTCCATAGTCTTGCATGTCTTCTGTTCCAAAGAGAAGCTGGAAACGATGCGACCCTAAGGACGTGCCTATGACGTCAAAAACACAGTCCAACAAAATTTGTTTCTAAACAAAATGAAACCAACTAAAGCCCATAACAAACAGACCCAAAGTGAACCAAGCCCAATAGACTGAGACCATACAAAGGAGTCAATGAAGCCCATTTCAATCCACTATTTCTACTTAAACCATCCTTGGATAAGATAAGCCCTATTACAATCTTGTTTAGCAAGGTCATCCACATATATTTAATGACCGAGAAACATGTCTGAAATGAAAATTTTGCCTTTTTATTCCATTCTTTTGTCAAGAAATCCACCCAAGAATTACTCACAAAATGATTCAATTTGATTTTTGTTATGAGTGTCAATGCTTCGTCACTATCCGAATAGAAGACACATTCTTCATTGGATAAACAACTTCCCATTAACACTTTCACTAGGTGTATGATTGCTGTAAATTCTGCCAAGAATATATAATTTACTTTCAAAGGACCTAAGAAAATGAATAGCAAATTGTTGTCACCATCTTTAATATATCAATCCATTCCCGCTGAAATCTTGTTGGAAGTTTCCATGACCAGAGAACCATCTGAAAAATCATTAAAAGAAGCAGACAAATCTAGCATTGCCCTTTATTTTGACTTAAAAGTATGTAGAAGTGTTTAATAAGCCAAGAAGAGGCGTTAAAAAGTTGATTTGGGAAAACATTGGCTGCTTGACACCATACTTTGGTACGATGTTTGATCAACTAGACAACCTCTTCTACCTTGTACAACTTGTCCTCAAATAATGCTATGTTTCTATTTAACCAAAGAGACCAGAGTGTAGCTGCAATGGTTACTCCCCAACCTACATTGACCGAGTATTTATCAAACCAAGCCAGCCACGACCAAATGTTAAAACTAGAAAAGATCTGTAGCTTGTTACCAACTCCCCATCAATTAAAGACCTTTACACATACCTTTTTTGTAAACACATAACCGCAAACGATATGTTCCTGGTCTTCATGAAATTGAACACAAATATTACAATAGATGTCTGAATCATTATTACATATCCTTAAGGATATAAATAATTTAGAGGGTAAAATCTTTTGTTCAATTATCCACATAAAAAACTGAACTTTGGGGGGAATTTTAAGACTCCAAACGGTTTTCCAGGCTTCTTGAATACTTACTGAATTTCGGAATCTTTGAGAAGTTAAATAACATTTACCTTAAGACGTGGAATGAGGTTTATTAGAAAGGCACTATATAAGCTGATCTCCCCTCTTAGAGAAAACTATATTGTTTATTATATCATTAATCTTGACTGCTTACTCCAGTTCCCACGCTCTCAAATCTCGTTTCCACAAAATGTCTATTGTCGTACTCATGCTGAGCCAGACTATACTAAAATCTTTAACTGAATATAATTTCAGTTTAGACAGATCATATAGTCTTGGAAATAAACTGCAAAGCTTGTGATTCCCATCCCAAAAAACCTCCCAGAACAAAGCCTCTCTCCCATCCTTAATTGTCCATTTGAAATTGTTGGCTGAAAGAGCATTATTAAAACCTTTCACTTTATTTGCACTTTGAAGGCTACTTAACATCGCAGAAACTTTTTTCCTAAACATAGAGTCTTCCAAACCCTCCGAGATAGAACAACCATATTTTGCTCTAATTAACTTATTCCACACATCTTTTCTATTTGTGGTCCACTTATACCACCATTTTCTCAATAATACTTGGTTCTTAACCTTAAGATGGACCAGATTTAAACCTCCCAAATTTGGAGAAACACTCGGTTCTAACTCAGAAGATGAATCGTACGACTCCGCGAACCATCCTCTTTGAATTCTCCCCACAAAAACTCCTCCTTATAGTTTCCAATCTATGATAAACACTTACCCAAATAGCAAAAACAAAGAACCAGTACGTTAGTAAACTGTCCAAAGTCACTTTAAAGAGAACCAGACTTCCTGTCATACTTAGGTTGACACACTCCCAAGCAGCTAATCTATTTATTACCTTACGAATCAAAGGGTCCCAAAATAGCTTTTTCCTTTGAGATAAGCCAATAGTGACCCTAAGTAAGAGAAAGGCCATTCCCCAATTTCACATCCCAAAAAAGAAGAGCCTTGGTGTAAAATATTCATACCTACTCCTAAAGAATAAAGTTTACTCTTAGTGAAATTGATTTTCAAACCTGGCATTAATTGAAAGCACACCAAGATACGTTTAATCTCTCTGATAGAGTCAATGTCGACGTTGTTTTAAAAAATGAGAGTACCATTCAAAAATTGTACGTGTGAGATCACATAATCATCAACAACCATTTTAATGCCTCTTAGAGTATTTGCTTGGACTACATTCTGTATCATTGTGCTTAAGACCTCAACAACTAGATTAAGTAAGAGAGGAGACAGCGAGTCTCCTTGTCTTAGACCACAGGTTGGAGTAAATTCTTTCATGGGAGACCCGTTAACTAGATCCGACATGTGTACTGAGGAATAATAGGACTTAATCCAATTTGTCATTTTGGAACCTATCACAACCCTTCCCATGACTTCAAAAAAAAATATTCTAATTTAGAGAGTCGAAAGCCTTTTCATAATCAATTTTCAAAACTAGTCCTTAAGCTTTCCCTGTTTTAAGACTATGGCAGACTTCATTAACAATCAACATGCTTTCCGAAGCTTGTCTGCCCCTCATAAAACCGAACTGATTATTACTAATCAGCTTATTCATTAAAGAACTTAACCTTTCCGCAATCAATTCTGTGAACAGCTTTGGGACTGAATTGATCAAGCTTATAGGAAGAAAACTGAAACTAACTTGGACTGGTCGATTTTAGGAACCAAAGCAATAAATGAAGAATTGTGGCCCTTCGGGAATACTCATTCTTCAACAGATTTTCCATAACAATTCATCACTTCATCCCTCAACACATCCCAGATGGACTTTATACAGCCAATATTAAACTCATCGGGGCCTGGCGCCTTATCAGAAGGAAAAAATTTAAGAATGTATTCCACTTCTTCAACGGTAATCTCTCTTTCCAACCAATCCGCTTAAACAACTTCAAGTGATTTTAGTCTCAAAGAGTCTAGTCCCAAAATTATGAAAGCCATGTCCTTGTCAAAAAGATTAGAGAAATGTTCAAAGAACGCATTCTTGAGAAGACCCGGGGATTAAATCCAAGAATTGTGCCAAAAAAATTTGCGTATTAAGTTTCTACACCTCCTCCTTTGAATGCACTGGTGGTAGAATTTGGTGTTACGGTCCCTCTTCAAAGCCCAAGTATTCTTGCTCGTTGTTTGAGCATTGAAACCTTTTGATCATAGAGCTCCTCTAGAGAACTATTCAGCACTGCCAAATCACTAGAAATGCCACGACCTTCATCAACCTCTTTGATACAATTTTCCACCTCCTTAATCTTCACATCAATGTTGTTGTTGCTAGTTTCGACCAATTTCTAATAATGTCCCTGACTTTCTTGAGAATTATGTGAATATTAAAAGGGTCATTACCCTTCAGACTTTCATACAGGTTATTCAGTAATGCATCATCTTTTAACCAGGAGTTGAAGATCTTAAATGGAACCGGACCCCAGTTCACCTCTTGTTTCGACAATAATAATGCCTTATGATCAGATTTCTTTCTATTTAATGCCTTCAACTTCCAAACACCTAAGCTCCACCACTTCTCATTTACAAATGCTCTGTTGAGCCTGATTTTCCTTCCCAGAGGACTGTACCAAGTAAAATGACTATTCACTAAGGATAGTTCCAGCAGATTTGCATTATCAATGAAATGATTAAATCCTGAGATGTCCAGATGCATGTAAACATAATTAACCCTTATGTAGTCATGCCTTATGCAATTGAAATCTCCTATAACACAGATGTTGGTATCTCCTAACGACAAAACCATCTGCAAAATCCTTTCCCAAATACTATACTTTTCGTTAATCTCTTGTGGACTGTAAACATTGATAACATGGAATTCGACACCATCAGTAAGGCCCTTTAATTTGCACATAATCCAATTGTCTTCTTTTGATAATTCCAACAGGTTGAACATGGACTTGTCTTAAACACACAATAAACCACATGATAAACCTCTTGCCGAAGCTTCAACCCAATCCAAATAGTTTCACCTCCACAATTGAGATACCGAAAAGACATCCAATGAACTACATTTCATTTCCTGAAGACACGGAAGATTTATTTTATTCTCTAACACCATGTCCTTAATCATCCTCTAGAAATACCACTACACGCCCCTCGCACATTCCATTGTAGCAAAGATAAATCTTTCATAAGAAACTTATACTAATCTCAAAAAAAGAACTAAGTTTTGATGATCAGAAGACTCCATCATCTAACTTTTTCAAAAGGGATTTGATACCCCCTTCCCTACCTCCCACAACCTCAAGCCCCATATTAACTAGGGCTGAGCAAAAAATCGAATTAAAACTGAAACTGAACCAAAACCGGAAAAAACCAAGCCGATTAAAACCGATCCGAAACAAAAATCGAGAAATAAAAAATCGAACCGATTTAAATTGCTCGGTTCTGATTATATGTATTAACCGAACCGCAAAAAACCGAACCGAACCGATTATATATATAAATAAATAAATATAATAATATTAGTTTATGTAATTTATATGAATTTTTTATATTTGTTTGTTTTTGGGTTATGTTATTTTCCGGAAACTTGAATATATTATTTTTATAATTTGTTTGTCTTGGTTTTTTGGCAATATTCAGTTGCTTTCAATTTAACGTTTACACCTTTATACAAAAATCATTCTTCTGTTTCTATGTTTTAACTCTCTGCATTTGTTTCAAAATATATTATAGCTTTGTTTCATTGATGTCATTTTATATGTGAATTGTTCTGCTCTGGCAAAATGCAAGGCTAAATTTCTATAATCAAGTTTAAGGGTGTGAGCTTATAAAGTTAAGGAGTATCAAGTCCAAAAATTTCACAGACTTCCCATGCATTTATTAGATAACAGAAATTCATTTTTGTGGTCTTGTTTTTATTTCTTACTTTTAAACCAAGTTTGTCTTGTACTTTGTAAGCTCTGCTAAACTTCAGATGTAGAAATAATATTTTGATTAAATACATTCTGTTTATTTAAGTTATATCTTTTTTTTCTTATTTTTATATTAATCGGTTTTATAACCGAAACCGAACTATTATAAACCGAACCGAGATTTTTTAAACCGAACCGATAGTTCGGTTACGGTTGCCATTTTTGATTTTGAAAATCAAAGTTAATTGGTTGCGGCTCCGGTTTTACCTAAAAATTAAACCGAACCGGTTTACGCTCTTTCCTAATATTAACAGCGGTATCAATGATTTTTGTAGCTTCCACCAAGTTCGATCTTTGTTTACTATTCAAATCACTTTTCCCAACCTCGTTGTATTTTGTTGTTTGTTGAATTGCTGCTTGTGAAAAATTACCTTTATTCTTTCGCTGAAGTTTATTGTGTATCCTCATGCTTAGCTTAAAATCGAAAGGATTGCGAAGATTTTTCTACTTCTTCCTCGAACTACCCTTTTTAGCTCCCAAATCAAACTCTTCAAGGTTTTTGCACATGGTAGATTGAGATACTTCCTTTAGATCAAAACTATCTGTCTTCACCAAACAACAATTTTTTTCTTCTATAAAGGAGTCAATAGTACTGTCAACGTTACCAACATTAAAATCTCCCAGCTCCCACAATGATCTATCTTTGTTCTTGTCCACTATTGTATCTTTACCCACTAAAGTGTTATCCCCTTTCTTGTTCAGCGAATCCAAGTACGATTCTAGGACGACTGTTTCTTTGGAAGAAGCCACCTCTAACTCAATACCTCTGTCCTCATTTTATAGCATTCTATCAAGATTATTCTCCTTAGCAGAAACCTCCTTAGCATTACTTCTTTGGTTGCTAGCATCCCCTCGTGGAATTACGATAGTCTCATTGTTATTATTAAAACATCCTGGAAAATTTGTCAAAGTAATCGCCCTAGACCCCATAAAGGTCCTCCTTATCACTTTCATTACTCATACTGATACCTTCTAGATTGGAGGCCTTATGATTAACAACAAACCATGACATCTCCTTTTCCGTGAGGGTTATTCCATAATTCTCCCCATTAACCAAAACTACTAGCTTCTCATCAATTCTTTCTAAGCGCTTAGTGATACAGGTAATACAAGGATTAAAGATTTCCAACCTTTGTTCATCTTGATAAGACCAAGAGATCCATTCACCCAAATATTTTGTTAGAGTAACAGATAAAGCTCCTCGGCAAGGATGTCTCAAATTCATCATTGATCTCAGCCTTTACGTATGAAAACATAGTTCTCAATGTTGTATTCCTTAACTATAGGCTTACTATTTTTATCTTCAATATTCACCTTAAAGGCAATGTTAGACATTCTCTCCTGATCCACTCTCCTTTGATTTTGCGTCTTTAAATTGGAAACATCATTGATTGATAACATTAAGATTCTCCCCAATCCCATAAACTGTTTAACATTCAGAATAATTTTACCAGCCTCTAATTATGAGGACGTTTTCACAAAACCAAACCTATTATTTCTCCTATCACGCTTCTTGGGCAGGATGATATCCTTAATAGTTCCAACCATTTTGAATAGATCCCACATATCCCTAGTCGACACTGCATTCGGTATTTTTGAGACAAAAATAGCACACTCATGTTTGAAATTATAACTGATAGATCTTTTCTTATGTTTTACTACTTGCCAATCAGTCTCATTCTTCAAGATGAGTTCTGCCACCACCCTAGAAAAAGACTTCTTCAGCTGCCCCTTAGTCTCCTCCAATTGCTCATTTTCCCTGAACGGTAAACCCTTCCCCCCACTAAAAGAACTGCTCCTCAAACTCCTCCAGTGAACTTGATTGAGTGCGTCATAGATGGTTACTGGATTTCCCTCTTTAACCCTTTTCAATATTACGTTATCCAATAGACCCTTATTGAATAAAATCCAACAATAGCTTATCATCATTTGTCGACTTACTCTGATCCTTGATTGTTCGATCTACCTTCCCAACTCCGATCTCCTTGTTTAAAATTTAAAAATTACCACCTCGAGCGACGTGACCATTTGAATGCTCTATCGCAGTATCAAAGTCTCACGTCTATGTTTAATCTTGAAAATATACGTGACAAAATTTATATCTATATATTTTAAATTGCTGCATATCTCATTACTCACGTACAATATCCATATTTCGGTTCAGATGAAATTTTGAACTTTAATTTAACCCGATGGACTATCCATATTTAGGTTTGATATTGATATTAAGTTTGTAAAAGATCCATGTACTTATTTTAAACCCATTTTAATTATGAAAACTTTGCAATACAATTTTAAGTATGATTTATATTATTTTTGATAAGATTTTTAATACAAATTTGAACTAATTTTTAATTTTTGGTACGTCGATTAATAAAAATTATTCCGTAACATATAGAATAAATTTTTAACTAAACTAATTCTTAAATAAATTTATTATAATATTTAAATATAACACACTTATTATATTAATATCTTAATCTATCATAATTATTATTAAATCTTGATTATAAAATTATTTAATTCATTATTATTAAATAATTTTTAAAATACCCTTACAAACATGGGTTATAATCTAGTTGCTAACTAAAAATGTGAGATAACCCAAGTGGTTAAGGGCTTATCCTCTGTCGTCCAGTCCCAGATCCTGGTTCGACTCTGGCTCATCACGAGAATTACATATTAGTCAAAAAAAAATGTGAGAAATGACATAACTTAAACGAATTAATCGCAGAATATCTGATATAAGGATTTTTCAAATTCAGGATCATAACTTATGAATGAGACATAAATCAATATTTTGGTAATATTCAAATAATCGAGTTTTATAACATATGTGATATTAGATGATTTATTTAAAAATAGAAACCACGAAATATAACTTTATTCATTAAAGCTGTTTTTAATGTAATATAGAACTTAATATAAACAATTAACCACATAATATTAAACTACTAATTTCTCGTACAAAGTGAGCAGGTAAAAGGTCTTCTATCAATAAAAAAATAAATATTTTTTTGCTAAATAATTTTTTTATAAAATATATATATATATATA
>PHNY01229004.1:456-11478 GCA_003724115.2 Anethum foeniculum
GTAGCAACTAATGAAGATACTCTTTTGGTTCAAGAGGAGAAGGGATTAAAAGAGGAATGAGTGTTTGACTCGGGATGTTCTCATCACATATGTGATATGATGGAGTGGTTCTCGTCCTACAAGAAGTGTGAAGGAAAGATGGTAGTTTTACCAAATGGTAAAAAAGTAAAGGTTGCTGGTATTGGTGAGGTAACAATGAAACTTCACAATGGTTGTGTTTGGAAGTTAACTCAAGTAACGTACGTACCGGAATCGAATCGAATCGAAATCTTATTTCATTGGGTAAATTAGTTGATTTGGAATATATTGTTATGATGAAGAACGGTGTGTTGAAGGTCACTAAAAGGGATTTAGAGATACTCAAAGGTTTGAAGGACAAGAGAAACTTTTTGTGCTAGAAGGAGATGTTCTTGTTTGAGGGGAGACATTGGCGGATCGACGTCGATACCTTGACGGTGACCGTTAATTTGGGTATGAAATCGTATTGGGTTGAAGGGGAGGATTGTTGGGCTTAAACCCAATACGTTAGTATGGGCCTTGGTGATACAAGACATAATTGAGTTGGATAATAATTGTATGGAACTATGGATAGACAATTATTATATATGATATGTCTTATTCACAAAGTTATGTATTTAGTTACTAAGAAATGAAGGTTTGTATAACAAGTATAGTAAGACTTGTACAACAAGTATGATATGTTTTGGTGGCTAAGTTTAGGGTGGCTATATATGTATATAGTCATATTATGTTTGATATGTGTGCTTGAGTATTGTTTAGTTTAAGTATCGTATGAGTAAATCACAGTTTGAAGAGATTGATTGTATTATTAATAATTGTTTTGATTAATAATACAAGTTGAGACGTGGTTTTTTCGCGTCATATATTTTGTGTGTGTGTTTTGCATTGATTGTCTGAATCTTGTTTATTTGTGTGAATTCCCCCTAACAGAGTCTAGGCGAGTTTTTTTGAACTCGACTCGGGCTCGACTCAATAAACTCGAGCTCGATTTTTTTTTAATTTTTTAAAAATATATTAATGAGATTATTAGTTTATGTGTCATCACTCAATTATCTAGAAAAATTATCTTTACCAATTAACTTACCAATTTTATCATGTATTACGTGCATTATTTTATTATTATATTTGATAAACTTTTTAAAATTAAATTAGATATAATATGAAAGTATGATATATTTAATTATACTTTCTTATAATTAGTTAATTAAATTATTTTTTTATTACATGATTTAAACTGACATTTAGTTTTTATAGTAATAGCTCTTTTTATTTACAAAATTTAAAACTGCAAAACTTACATATTTAATTTTTTATTAATAAATTCAGCTTTGAGAAATGAGAATAAATCAGAAGTTTGAAAAGAGAAAGTATAAAATTGTTATAATATCAAAATATATCCTTCAACTTGTGTTTCAATGACCTGTAAGGCGATCAAGTTGATATCTTTACTACTTCAAGTCATCATTTGACTAGTCCTTAGTCGATGCATCAATACAATTATTCGATTTCTGACTCTTATATCCATGTAATTTGTACAATTATAAAATACACTAATAAGAAGGTAACACTGTAATATGTAATACATATATTTTTTTTAAAATTCTAATTTATATAATTAAGAATGACTCTTAGTGTAGTGGTGTCTATGTTGTAAAAACAAAAATTATATATGTTCACAATTAAAAGATGTTCACATTTTATTATTGGGCTTATCATTATATACTAATAATGCATAATTTGTAACGTAGATAAGATTCAATCTATAATATATGTATAAATAGATTAGATCAAAAGATTATTTAGTTGATCGGAAAGTTGAGTATTAAAATCGTATGTTCTTACGAAAGTTTCTCATCATTTGAAATAGAAAAAATAATATTTTCACGCAAAACTTGAAGAAAATAAAACATAATCGGATAGTTTTTATGAAATTGTTGAAATCAAATCTTAAAAACTTCATAAGAAATTGATAAGCTTGAAAACTCGAAAAGAACCTGATAAGTTCGAAAACTCGATAAAAACTTGAAAGTTCGAAAACTCGTTATAAAACTCGATAAACTCAAAAACTTGTTTAAAAACTCGATAAAAGTTCGAACTCGACTCTCATAGTGAATGAGTCAAGTTTGAACACAAATTTTGAACTTCATGATTTTAAGCCTCGACTTTGACTCCAAAAAGAAAAAATTCAAACTCAAATTTGATAAGCGCAACTTTACTCGACTCGACTCGAATTACAACTCAAACTACAAAATTTATCAATTTCACACAGTGTAATCTGGGTTCATCATAAAAACAATTTGTACTTACATATTTTATTCCATAATTATAGCGACCGTTCTTTCGGTTCATTGTAAAAACAATTTGACATTTACATATTTTACTTCAGGATTATAACGAACTTTAAAATTATTGTTATACCAGTTCCCCCATTCACAACCATCATGATTATTTTCAAAAATGTCTACTCATACCGTAATTTAAAGATAATCAGATAAAAAAGATGAATAAATAATGTTACTGTATGTATCTGTCCCCTGTAGACAGCTATACATTTGTAATTTACAACTCACACATTTGCAGTATTTTAACTTTTTATGTCCTCTAGCATTTCCAACTCACTTAAATCACATTGCATAAAGCTAAATAGTTTAGAAACGCGTAGGCCATGCACCAAGATATATAAGTTTGATTCTGTTTCTTTTCCTCTTACTTTTAATCAGTTACTAATAAAAGATCTTATCATTAAGCACTAATGTTGTTAGTATTATCAAGCATTAATGCTGAGCCATTTAGTAAATTCTGTTTGAAACATCATTATCGAATTTGATCATTTTTACAGTTACTATTTAAAGCCACTTTCCAGAAATTATGACATCTGATTAGAAAAGTTCCAGCAAAACCTTCCTAGTTGAATGTATCTTAACTAGAAAATGATATTGACAGAAGTATAGTTATGTTTAATCAAGGTGATAATCATGTACTGCATATCTATCTTAAATTGCTTGTAATTTAATATATTTTGGTAATTGATTTTTATCTAAAAGTATTTAATAGTCAAGGCCTCCCGGGCAATGACATGTATCTTTTTGCAAATAAATATTTTCGCAAATAAAATGGCACGAGATATAACACATTTTATAGTGCGAACTTCGGCATGAAATGTAAGTATTTGAAATTTTTTTTGAAATAGTTTTCGTTATATATATTTTAAGAAAAATGCTAGAGTGCTCAAAATGATTTCCAAGATTTTTCTCAAATATTAATATGTGAAGTACATTTTTGATTAATAATAAGATGAGACTCGGGTACATATATATGCGCTCAAAAAATAAAATGCGACAAATATTCAGTCATTTATCACGTCATTGAGGAAAATTTCAAAACAGTGTTATGGGCCCAGTGGGCCACACTTTATATAAATGTGGACACATGATCCAAACAAACTGTCTGATAGCAAGACTAGTGTAAGGAACGCATTGATTTTTGCCATGATACGCCAACCGAAGATTTCTTGAAATTTTATTATAATTTTCTTGATATTCGAGTTTCATTAATGCAAGCTCTACCTCAGACCTCAAAGGGAAAAATCAAAGCATCACAACAATACTTACAACTTTACACACACACATTGTCTTCATTCACTCTGGTCCTTTTACAAGTGTCCCTCTCCACCCTTTTGTTTTCTTGCTTTCTTGTGGATTGAAGCCCTGAGATCACTATAATTCATGCCCCTTTATTGAGGTAACATTCATTTCTCTTTTTTCTTTGTATTTTTTTATAATTTTTATGGTTTTTTTTTAATAATAAAGTACTCATTTCTTGAATTTTAGTTGATGGGGTTATTTGTTTGATCAAGAAAATATGACTGTGATGATCTTTTTGTTGTTTTGATGATGTGGTATGAGTTTTCTTGGGTGATTAAGGGCTATTTAGAGTTAAATTTATTGCCTTGGTTTTTAAATTACTCTGTAATTGTTGTATCTCTGTATTAATTGATGTTATGCTTGGAAAAAGTCTGGATATTTATTTGTATTTTGGAGTGAGATTCAATAAGGGATCAGCATTTTGGTGATTGCAGATAGTTGGGTTTGCTTAGCTTTTTATTTGGAGAACAAGGTAATTTTGTGTGTCTGTGTGCATAATGGCTTGTACTTTTTTGATAGGATTGTTGGCAAAATGTGTTGTACTTTTTTGATAGAGTTGTGTGCTGAATGCTGAAATGTTGTTAGTTCCATTATTTGTTGTGAAAATATAGTAAGGTATATAGGGATTCGAAGCTTGAACTTGAGAAATATTATCATGAGTCGCAGCTTGGTCTTGGACTAGCAAATGAATTTATTGGTATATCGTATTCTGTACTGCATAATTGAGCAGTTCTTTTTAATGCTTATCTGAGACATCAGAAATTTTGAATTTTTGTTATTAATAAAAGGTACTCTTTCTCTTGCTGCTAAAGAATTTGATGGAGGACAGACGATTAGATTATTATCAACCATTACTATCAGTAAGGCGTTCCCCATCACCAGCACCTCTAGAAAAGAATAGAAAAGAGAAATATGATTGTTCCTTGCCAAAAATTCCTACCCTTCCTTTTTATAAATCGGAGCTCAAATCAGGCCCTATCAGGAATGCAGGGTCTGTTCCTTTTGTCTGGGAACAGTGCCCAGGAAAGCCGAAGGATGAAAGTAAGTCACGAAATTGTGCTAATCAGAGTCCTGTCATTGCCCCAAAACTTCCTCCAGGGAGGATCATGGAAATGAAAAAAGAAACTTCCAAGTATTCAAGTGCAAGTAAGCAACACAAGAAAGTTCCTTATGGGTTACATAGTGCATCGGTTTCAGATGAAAATGATTCAGTAGTAGAGAGCACCGAAGATGTGTTGGAAATTGAAAACTCTGATATAAGGGAAGGCGATGAAGAGTATTTGGATGCACTTGATACATCTCCAAAGACTGAATCATTCTTTCTGAATAGCAGTTTTAGTGGTATAAGTGAATTGGACGTTTCAAGTGTAAAGACATATGGAAACTTTTCAATAGATCCAGAAACTCGCGACTTCATGATGGATCGGTTTCTTCCGGCAGCTAAGGCAATGACTTGTGAAGCACCTCAATATGCCCCCAGAAAGAAGCCTGTGATTCAGGAGCAACTAACACAAACAGTGAAGGTAGAAAGCAGTGATAAAATTCATCCAATTCGGTACAGGCCTAATGTTCCACACTATGCTTGCGAGGAAGGAGAAGAAGAAAGTGACGATGATTACAATGATCATGGCCAATTTTCATCAAAAGCTTGTGGTTTACTTCCCCATTTATGCTTAAAAAGCTCTTTTTTCCCTTCAAACCCATTGCCGGGAATGCGTAGGAGGACGCGAGGGCAGTTATCTAGAACGCATGGAAAATCTTTATATGCTGCTTCATGCTGTATAAATGATAATAAGGTTAGAAAAAACCTCAATACCAGATTTCCTTTGTTACTTTCTTACTGACAAATCCCTTAATTTCCAACAGCAATCTTTTTTTCTTGATCAAATGTAACCTATTAATGTTCTATAGGGCATCAAGGCTACTGTTTATCAGCAAAAACCCATAGGTGATTCACAGATCATGAAACATGAAGATACAATTAAGTCTAAAAATCAGAGGGACCAACATAATCACTTTTTTCCGCAGAAGCTGGAGGGGTCAGATTTGTATAGACGCGTGCAGGGCAGTGGAACGCTAGCCCACCAAAATGAATTATTACAGTCCACATCTTCTGCGCAAAAGCCTCTGTCATCATATGATGATGAATTACCTAGATATGCCTTTTATGAACAAAGAGTAGACTTCAGCAATTTAGAAGCGAAAAATGCTGGGGAGACTGGAGTCAATATGCATGGGAAGGGCTTTAGGACATTTAAAGAGCTATTGGCTGATACGAATAGCAACGAGGAAGTAGATTTTGGGAATCCTATGATCGAGAAAACCCTGCATGTAGATATCATACATAAGGTGGAATCTCCTAGTATGTATTCCTACAGTCTGGAGATGAAAGGGATGCCAAACTTGAATGCAGATGTTCTAAAAGATGTTGAAAAGTGTAAGACAATGACGAACGCCCACTCTGCAGATTCTTCATATAAAGATGCTGAAAATTTTTTTGTCAAGCTTAAAGAAGATTACATAAATGTTACTGCTCTAAGGCCAGTTGATGATTCCAATGCCGCATCTTTAGCTGAAAGATCAAATCAAGCATCAACAACCGAACTACTAAAGAACTCTACACAGTCTATAAGCTGTACAAAGAATTTAGCTACCACCACGGAAAAGGAAGTACTTGACAACATGAACAATGATCCTAAGAATCTGCAATCTCAAAATGCAGAAGATGCAAGACAACCCAAAGAAAGCTACTCCATGTTTTCTATCCCTCCACCATTACCAAAATCTCCATCAGATTCTTGGCTTTCGCGTACTTTGCCTTCCGTGGCTTCAAAGTCACCATTGCAAGCACATATTCCAAAAGTAATTCGTCTTAGTGACCTCACTTCTTACAAGTCCTCTGTTGATCAGAAGTGGGAAACAGTTGTTAAAAGTACCAGGGACCATCGCCTACAGGTAATATCTTCCGATGAAAACTAGCTTTTATTTAATATGTTCTTTCTTGTCAAGTTAAACTTGTGATCCACACTTACACTATTTATCTCTCTTCCTGTCAGGAACCATTAGCATCTATACCAGAGATTTAGCAGAAGCCTGTTGTGAAGTTCTTTAACTTGTTCACTCTCTATTATACTTTGGCTGGAAGTCCTATTGCTTGAGATTTGAAGGTTCCAAAGTAAATACTTTTCTCTTATATAATTTTGCAGGTGGTTCTTTGTTGATATTAGATGGGTGTAGTGATGGCCCAGTACATGGAAATTTTCTGGTGCTTATTCTATATTGTAATTAAAAACTTGAAAAAATGTCCTCGCAAATGACCATAGACTCATAAAATTTGATTGCTTACAGGATAATGGCGATGCTACTTGATTGTATATGGATGTTTATACTTTTCTGGTGGTCGTGGATGTTTTTCTTGTGGATTATTGTTGTTCTGCTGTTGATTCTTAGGACCCTAAGTTTGTCCTGTCTTACATTTAGATATTGCTGAATTTGATCAACAATTCCTTTCCACGAAGTTTCGTTGAAATATTTTTGCACTTTGCTTCCGAGTTTTCTCATCTCTGGCAAAGAATATCTTATTACAATCAGAGTATGAACATTAATTTTTTATGGTATTTAGGTTGTAAGTAACTAGTTACATTATGGATTAGCAATGAGCATTTCAAAATCTGGCAACAATACAAATGATTCGGAAGTAATTAACATTATATTATATATGATGAAAAAACAGTTATCAATAACAAGTATTGAATTCATACATAATGAAGGCCTTTAAAGCAAGTACTTGCAAGATCTCACTCATGATTAATATATAGCATGGTGATATCCCAAGTACTCAGCCCCAATTTGGCCTTGTTTCTATCTGTTTGTAAATATTACAGTCCCACCTTTCAACATCATGTTTGCTTTCTCTATGTTGGTCTTTACTGGGCTTGGATGATACATTTCTTGACATATCTGGCATTAGAGATAGAGAAAGCATCGTATCAATATCTTTTTCCCCGTCTTGAAATCGATGATGCTTCATTTCTTTATCGTTGTCAATGCTGGGGCTTAAACTTAACTGCAAACTTGGCAAACACTTCTCTTTTTCGCTTTTTTGCTTCACTATATCAGTACCTGCTAAATGCTGCATTTGCCTTTCGTCGAGTCCTTGAAACTGCATGAATAACAAACACTTAGAAGTACTACTATAGCAAGCATGCATATATTTGACTGAAAAAGAAGATTTACCTTTAGCAATCTGGTCTCGAGTCCAGCTGAGACGAACATAGAATTATTATTTGGCATAGCTTTAGAATATAGTATCTGTGCTGATGGAACTGGAGAGATTTTTGGATCTTCTACACAACTGGCCAGTCCATTTCCGGTGAAACGGACATCGTCTCTAACCAAATGAGAACCGAATCCTTTGAATCCTGAATTACTTAATACTGCATTTCTTTCATGATCATACAAGTTATTTGAGCTCATCATCTTCTCTCTAACTGGGCTTGATGATTGATCAGTGCTCCATAGTCTTGCCAACGACGAATGATTCCCGAAATTCCATTTGTGGTTTCTACAAAATTAATGAAGAATGAAATTAAAACTAAAATCAAATTGATTAATGTCGCAGGAAAAAGAAATTACAGCATAGTCCTTGCACTCGAATCTATAGAAAATAACAACATGGTTGGTTTACCTTGAAGAGCTTGCTCTAAAATCGAATGATGAGGTTTTGGCTAATGGAGAGAGCAAGTGACTTCGGTTATGGCCACTCAAATTTTCATAGGGATTATATCTTCTGTACATCTCTGAGATATCATCTTTACCATGAACAAGTCGATTTGTTCGACTAATAACTGCATGCAAAACACATAGATAATTATGTAACTAGGAGTGCATATATAATAATACCGGAGGAATATCGAATATTATTTTGTTAGATGTTTTAAATTATCGTTAAGCAGGCAATAAAAACAGACACATTTGTTTTGGAGTAATTGTATGATACATGCATATATAGACAACTAGTCACTAGAGATATTTTTTAAGAATAAATAAATACAAAATAATGCATGTAGTGTATGTTAGCAGTCACTTGCAAAAACTTTTAATAATTTCCTACCTTGCCCAGACTCATCCAGCTTCTTGCTTCGGTACATCTGCAATTTAAAGAGACGGCCACCTAATTAGAAGTAATAATTTAATATCGCATTCTGGTTCATGATATATCTGTGTGTGTGTTTTGTATGATCTACGAGTTCCTGTTTTCGAAACTATGATCTAGTGATCTACGTACAAATGCTTGACAATAATGTCAAAACAATCCTGGAAAGTTGAACACGAAGCTCTATGCTTGGCCAAACGTGTGGCGGTGTGGGCATTGGGACCAGATCTATATATAAAGCCAATTTCTCGATCTGCACTACTCAGACAACTGCTGTGTATTTTAAAAGGTTCCCATGACACAGATATACATTGCATGAAGACAATACTTACAAGCTAGTTAGACACCACGGGGTATTTGGTTCCTCGTTGATACTAATTCTCGGAAAAAGTACGTTTTGCGATACCCTTTCTCCAGAATGAAAACTTATCTTTTTCAAAAACGCTAGACCAGACACCCTCCACGCATAATTTTCAATTCATAAGAGTATAAATCTTTTTGATCGATACAAAGATTCCCATGCACTCGATTTATGCATAATGCATTACATGTTTGTATATATAGGAGTATTAGTTTTTGGGCCGTGTCACAAAATGAAGAGAGTTGAGACTCATTATCAAGTTCTCTGTTGGTAACAAAAAAGAGAAGAGTAACTCAGCAAGTATATTAGCTATAGGCAAGGGGGGGCGCGCGCGCACACACACAGTAGCTACCTGCAAGTGGCTTTTTACATGAGCAATATTGAGTCCTCTGACATTCATCAACTGTAGAACTAATTTGGGAGTTGCTCCTGCAGTAGACAAGTACTTATTAATCGAAGCAACGATAGAAAATTAGTTAACATATTTAATCGATTTGTACTGAAATTCTCTGATACAAAAACATAATTAACCGGAAAAAAGTTCATACTTTCTTGGCCGCCTAGCCTTTCAACAGCATGCACAAAAGCCAGATGGAGATCAGGAGTCCACCGAAGACGAGGCATTTTAGACCGAACATATTGCCTAACTATACTACCACTTACCTCCTTCCCCTCAGAATTCGTGTTATTATTACTACTTGCTTCTGCTGATCCTTCATCTTCATCAACTTCATGTGGAGTATTTTCCCTAATTTTATGTCCATTTTCATCGCTACTTACACTATTATCATTACCTACTGCAACCTCATTCAAGTCGAAAAAAGTACACTTTTGATGAGACAATGGTGGAGAAGCCTTTCTGATGCTAACGATCTCCACTTCATCGGAAATGTTGATTCTCTGATCATCATCCATCGTGCCTAGTCGTATTTCTTTCCATCATTTCTCCATGTTGACAATGAATTTATTCTAAAGATCACGAGATCACGAAGTTATCTATAAATTGCCAAGCTCAGCCTGCATAGCTTGAAATGAAAGATGCTAATTACGGTTAAGGAGATTGCAACTTGAACAAATAGAATTGGTTAAATTTACTATATAATTTGAATTCTCCTCTCTTTCTAATTGAACGGATATATAAAGTCTATTTTATCCAAAGCTATATAGCTAGGTTATCAGTATAATAAAGAATCTAAGTTACATAAACATATACATATATTTGAGTGAAAAGAAAATCAAAAAGTGGAGCACCATCTATTTCCGGCTAAGTAGGAAAACACAGACACATATGTTGGTCAAGTCACCTAAACTTTTTATTTAGACTGAAAAAAAAACACAATTAAGTTTTGATAACTGCACCTGGTGACCAGAAAGTACTACTACTATTTGTGTGAACTAATTTAGAAGATGGAGGAAGTAAGTCAAGGAGTAAAGATCGATATATACATAAACACCATATATGGAGGATGAAATTAAAAGATCAAGCATTCATATATATGAAAGTAAACAGAAGAATATATACCTAAATCAATTGGAGCTGCTTCAGGATTAGCCTACAATTCTTGAAATAGTACTATTGATGTGGTATACACATATATGATTGAGATCAAACGTGTAGGTAGACAAGGTCAAGTGTGTTTAGACGTGATGACAGATCTCAGTGCTAAACAAAGATCCAAACATATAAACCTAGCTAGAAATCTACAAGTATGTGTGTACATACATATATGTCTACCAACAGTTCTTTCGTTTGTGTAGATTTATAAAACATGCAGAGAGAGAGAGAGAGAGAGAGAGAGAGAGAGAGAGAGAGAGAGAGAGAGAGAGAGAGAGAGAGGAGA
>PHNY01229006.1:2377-17201 GCA_003724115.2 Anethum foeniculum
TAAATTGAATAGACTGCTTAATACAAAATGTGTAACTGTTTTTTCTCTTCAGTTTCTAGAAAATTATATGTAAATAATACTTTTTAAATCATCACTAATTAAAGAATATTTCGTGAACTCCGTGTGGGTTGTAACATCGTCAAAATCTGATTTTTAGAACTCAAAGATAGAGTCAAAATAAATTAAACGACACATGATTCTTTTATATAATTCGTGTTCTTACGATTTTACATGAAATATTACAGTGTTCTAAAATTTTTAAATATATTATTATAATTAACAAAAAAATACACGAATAAAGGAAACCGTACAACCCGTTGCACGGACAATAAACTAGTAGATAAGAGCATCTCCAAGGGCAGTAGCTAAATTTGTTAGCTAAAACACAATCATCTAATTTTTTTTTTAAACCTCTAAGGATTTATGCTCCGGTGGTATTAGCTATATTAATTAGTTATATTCAAAATATTATATTTTTATAAAATTTAAATATTTCGTTAATATAAATTTAATCAATTTTATTCCATATAAGTGAAAATAAAAAATACATATTAATAAATATTTGATTATAATATTTTATATTTTATGTTAATATTAATAAAAATAAATAATTATAACATTTGTCAATATAATAACATATTAAAAATGCAAAAATAAAGTAACAAACATACTTTCATATATTATAAAACATGTAACTAAAATATACTTAAAATAATATTTTAAAAATGATTCAAGTATGTTATATGTTATAAATAAATAACAAAATTTAAAAGAGAACTTACATTGGATTAGGGTGAGGTGTAGAGACATTTTAAGCATGAGATTCAACAAATGTAGTGTACCCTTTTCTTTGCGTAATCTAAAATTATACCTAACAAGAGTATGGGTTGTAGTGATCAATATTTTACATATTAGGTATAATACACTGCCACATAGATATTATACCTAACAGGTGAGTAGCGTTGGAGATGCTCAAAGCGTACCTGTTAATAAAAATATCGTATAAAAATGATTAGAACACAAAATTTAAAAATTCAAGTGTAAAATGATATTTAAAAAAAGCACTTAATTACATTTTAATGATCGCAAATATTATTATTTTACACAAAAATTATTTTTTTAATAATTGTAGATATTTTAGGAGCTAAACTATTATTTTTTTAGTAAGTGATTGCATTCCGTCAAATTTATTAACGGACGTTAACAAATTTAATTTTTTATTTTTATAACTTGATTGCTTAAATAGTAATTTGGTTATAAAATGTCAATATAAAAAATATTTTTATATAATAAAATATAAAAGGTCATTTTTGTGAAAAAAAGTTAATAATTAAGTCATTAAAGTGCAATTATAAAAACTAAAAAGTGAATTCATTAACATTGGTTAAAAAGAATGACGAAATGTAATCATCCGTTAAAAAAATTATAATATAGTCTCTAGAATGTCAACGAAAGAGTCATTTTTGTGCAAACAATAATAATTGAAGTTATGCACTTAAATCTTAAAAAAAAAAATTATAAATTTGTGACTATCGATTTTATAGATCTTAACATAAATCTCTTGTATGTAGAGCGGGCAATGAGCCGTGTATGTGTACATTCATTTTGTATACTTTCGTGTTTTCGTGTTAAAATATTAAAATTAAACCCGATCCGGATTTGTATTCGTGTACCGTTTGGTTGACACTAAACCGGAACTAATATATTCGTGTCTACCCGTTTGGTACACGGAAGTACACTAATTATAATACGAAAAACAATATCAATTGTTAGAAAATGCACTAAATAATAAAATAGTTTAGCATAGCAAACAACCAAGTTCCGAATATAAAATAAATAAAAACGAGAGAAAATATTCTTGTAAGTACAATAAGATGTAATAAGATAGTCAATATAAGTATATAATATTTCCATAAGTTATATAAATATAGAATATATTATTTGTATTTGGTGTATTTAGTAAAGGATAAGATGTATAAATTATATTATAAATATTATATATTTTTAAAATTTTTTTATTTATTTATTCCGTGTACTTTCATTCCGTGTCGTATACCTTATATATCGAAAAACCAAACCCAACACTAATTAAATTCGTATTTTTTCATGTTCGTGTACTTTCGTGTTCGTGTACTAAATTTTCGCATCCAAACACTAATTATTCTTGTCATTTTGTACCGTGTTTACGTGTCGTATTCCAAAATTTTCCAGGTCTACTTGTTGTATCTAGTGTGCCCCGTTAGAAATCTTAATCTATGTACTTGTGGACTAACCACTCGACTCCTTAACTATATATGTTCTTCTTGCTTAATCAGCAAGTTTGAGGATTTAACTGAGACAGTGCACTCGTTAATCTTGTCAGCTTTATACTTTTAAACCTTGTTTTACTAGTTGCTCTTCTTTTAATCTTTGTTGTTAGTTCTTTATAGAAAATAGATAAAGCTCAGAAACAAACTGCTAAACGCCATTTTATACACCTAAGTAGCACAACATAGATTTTTGATCCACAGGGGTACTATTCGATCTCTCACTTCAATAATACATGCATTATGATAAAATGTATTTATAGTACTTCTCCCTGTCACCCAACTTAGCAGCTGCCCTTGAAAGCATCTTGCCAAAAATACATCTATACATATTTCTAGACGCGATCAATTTCGACAAAGAAACTCGAGGATGCTAGCTGCTAATATTTCTGTATAATATAAAAGGACAAACGACTACTCAACTGATTTTTGCTTTTGAACCTCTAAACCAACAACTCGGACATGACTGTGTCATCTTGAAACTTAGCTATGGGAATACCCTTCTTTACGATAACAAGGCGCAGGGCGCTAGACGCTAGTCCATGTCCAACAATCTATATATGACAATTGTTGGTCAATAATTTGTCTGTGAAAATTTTTCGCTAATAGGAACCCTAAACCAAAAATTTAAGTACGGATATAATGACGTGATCCTCTGTATTCACATCAATTTTCGTATTAATTAGCCAAATTTTTTCACGAGCCGATGACAACGGTCATCACTTGTCAGGAGCAGGACTCTGAGGCGAATACTCTTCTTTACGATAATAAGAGGTGGTGTTCTATTCGAACGATTGTAATTTATAAATAAAAATTTGTGTATGATTTCTCTGCTTCGATTTTGATTCAGGTTTTTATGAATTTTCCTCTGTTCATCGATTTCGATTATGTTTCTTTTGCTCAATGCAGCTGTCAATAACATTAGATGGAGTCACTTTAAAGACATTTTTCTAAGAGAGAAACTGGTGGAGTCTCATTTGGTTGCATCAAACATTTATGTTAAGACATGATCGCAAGTACACATACTGATATGGTAGTGCAAGCACACATGGGGACCCGTATATTAAGCCTTCAATTGCAAAGATTGTTAGATTTCAGTCAATTTATATGATCATTAAACGCATCTAATACTTTACTAGTATTATTTGGTAGTAAAATTCAAAAACTTGGGAGACTGGATGCTAAAAAACAGGTTACCATGTTATTTCTATCTATCAAACTCGATTACAGGGACAATTAAAGCAACCTGATCACTACAAATTTGAAAATTTGAAAATTTCATGCTAATGAAATACAGTAACTAAACTATTAACGGCCGTTAGCAAGAGGGCTAACGGCGATATCTTTGCACGGGCTTGGTGGCAAACTGTTCCGTCCAGTAGCAACAAGTCGTTGCACGAAACTACCGATTCTATCTCCGTTTGTCTCCGCCAGCAAACGCTTACCACCAAATGGCAGCGATTCAACTGCTCTCTCTTTCAGCACTTGTTCCGCTGTCAGCTTACCTCCTTCACTAACACAACCATTTGCCTGCAAACACATAATCTCAGGGTTAAATCTACTTACAATTTACAAAACTACCACATCCCTAGTAAAAAATAACTCTCGAATTATAGAGCAATGTAGATAAATCTCCTATTAATTAGATCTGTTCACGAATAGTTTCCACTTGCATCTCGTCCTCTATGGATCCTACTTCCGCAATATGTTTTCTTAAAATGTTTGACACATTTTTTTTCATTTATAAAAGATAATCTGATCCTACTTCCGCAATTTGTTTTCTCGATATGTTCGATACATTTCTTTTTATTTATAAAAGATAAACACCAGTTAACTCTTTATGTACAGTGCTTATGCAACAGAAATTGTACCTTTAAAAGTTACTGTACATACTTCCATAGCATATCATAGACTTATTGTAACTTACACAGTGCAACAGAATAAAATATACTACAGAAATTGTACGGGAATATGTATGAGCAAAAAGAATGTACATGAACTGAAAGTAACTGACCTGAACTCTGACATAATCCGAGTGATTCCAGCAAAATGCATTTCCAAGCATTTGATCAACAGTCTCTGAAACTCCATCAAGCACAATATCAACAACCGATGTTTTCACACATTCACCGTTACGTCTCACTTTCTTGTTCACGCCAATCGACAACGGACCGTTACCAAGCGACAGCACCAGCAAATCTTCGACGCCAGTAACAGACGGAAAATCGCGCTTATTATGCAACACATGAGTAACAGCAGCAGCAGTCGGATTGTTCATCACGAGACCACCGTCTATAGCTAAGCACGAAGTTTGTCCATCAATTGACTTCAAATTAAACGGTTTGAGCACGAACGGCGTCGCTGACGTGGCACGGCACACTTTCCAGAGCTCGAAATCGAAACTCGCCGACTCAGTCGCGTCAGCTCTGGAGAAAACGAACGGCGCCGAGGTGTTCACGTCGAAGCACGGCACGAGGAGAGGCTTACACGTGTCCTTCAAAGTCAACACCTTGCCGTCATCACGAGTCAACGCTTTCTTCAACACTCTCTCCATACTGTTACTGTCAAACATCTTCTTTCTCAAACCAAAAACGCCGCCGTTTTTGACTTTATACAACTTGGACTGATTCTCAGTAACAAACTTCACCGCCTCTTCAGCGGAGTAAACCGGCCGTCCGGCGCCGTCGTCCGCGGCGATCATCGCCGCGAACAAAGCGCCGATACCAGTACCTGCAATGATATCGAAAAAATCGGCGATTTTCGCGGCGGAATTGCCGGTTTTGGTACGGATCTGATGCTCAAGATGAACCAAAGCAGCGCCGGCGACAATGCCGGTGGTTCCGCCGCCGTCAATACTAAGCACACGAGTTTTCTTGCCGTCACAGTGATACAACCACTTCTGCTCAAGCTTGGAGAAGATCTCAAGCGTCACATTACTCAGCTCCATTGTTGGTTGTTTCGCAAACTTAAACTAAGATATGTATTTACTGGATACGTTTGAGTTGGGTTTTATAAGATAAATTTGGTGAGTAGAGTAATAGTAAGTAGTAGTGAGTAGTGAGATTGAATTTAAGGGACAGGGATCCGTGTGCTCACGTTTTGTATGTGGAGTATTAATGGAGGTGCAGAAGATATATGTATAGGCAGAGTGTAAGTATAGGTTGGGAGTGGTAGTGTGGGTACTGGAGGAGGGGAGAGTCATGTAAGTGAGGGAGGGGTAGTTATTTAATTATATAGACGTGGGTTTTGTTTTGTCCCTTCGTGTCTCCTTCATTTACGATGCCTTGTATTGAGAGTTTGCTTTGAGGAGACTTGCTTTCTTCTTGTGTACTTTAAAGTACCCTATTTTACATTTCACAATTTCATTTTTTGAGAATTCTAATTGCATGTCAAAGAGTTTTGATAATTTATAGGAAATGAAATATACGTGAAAAGGATTAACAAGAATAAGAATAATATGATATCCTAAACTATATAGCGGGGATGATTTAGTAGCTTAGCAAGAATGAGTTTCTCATTTTATACAATGAAGTTTGATTATTTTGTATGTTAATAACTAGGCTTTAGATTTAATCAAATACCAATAAAGACCGGTTGAAAGCTTGAAATTTATTTAACATTTAAAATTTTGTTAATAATTTGGTAGTATAATTTTATAATAACTAGATTTTTTGTCCGCATTATGCATGCTTGCTGAATTTTTTGTAATTTATTATTAATATTAATTTTTATTTTGTTAAAAATTATTTATCAATCAAATTTATAAATAAATTAATTCATCTTTATTTGCCGCTGAATCGTATTTTTTACCACTTCTCCCTTGCTTTTTATAGATACCCCAACTAAAATCATGGAAATTTAACATTTCATCCCCGTGGCTGTAAACGAACCTAGCCGAGCCGAGCTTTGTCTTTAACGAGCCGAATTTAACTTTTTTTTCTTAACGAATCGAGATGAGTCGAGCTTTCTTATTGCACAAAAAATGTGTTCGAGCTCGAGCTTGTTAACAAACCGAGCCAAGCTCGAGCTTTTATCGAACAAAAACGAGCCGAGCTGAACTCGAGCCCTTAACGAACAGCTCGTGAACAGTAACATTTAATTTTTTAAAAAAATGGTTGAAACTCATTGGGATAAACTTATTATCAATTTTGACACGACCGAAACTCAAATTTTAATCTATTATCCTTAAATAATTCAAATGATTCGTGAATTAAATATTTGGGTGTAATTTTTAACTTAAATTGTTAGGATTATTATTAAAAATAAGGATATATTTATTTTATTTTTTCGAGTTTTAACGAGCCAATCTCGAGCCGAGCTCGAGCCGCACATGCGCTCGAGCCGCACATGCTAAAGCTCGGCTCGAGCTCATTAAGCTTAATGAATAAATTTTCGAACTCGAGCTCGAGTTCTTAACGAACCGAGCCCTTATCGAGCCAAGCTCGAGCTTGCTCACGAACAGCTCCGTTCGTTTACGGCTCTGGCCATCACTCATATTAGAATCCGAGCATATCTACTTTATACTTATTAGTAGTGTTCTAAAATCCGGATATCAGTACAGAGAACTTTCAGGTATAAGGTCCTTTTAGTGATTAATTGGAATCAATTTAAATTAATTAAATAATAATATATAAGTTTATTTAAATTTTATCAAGTTATCATAAAATTTACAAAAAATAATCATGTATGATTATTCCAATATTATATTTAAGTGGTAATATTTATAAAAAAAACTATAAATCACTAGTTCATACATGATATTTAAGTGGTTTATGACTAATAATCACTATTTATTACTTAGTATTTAGAAATTAGCACGTACTACCACCGTTACACGTATAAAATTCCTCATCTATCAACATATAGTTCAGTAACCTTTTTATCAAATACAAAATTAATAAATTAATATATAATTTATTTTTTTAAATTTTAATTTTTCTAAAAAAATCATTTTTAAAATTTTTTAATTGTGAAAAAAATTAACATAAATTTTATAAATATACATATTTCCGTCTCAGATTTAATTCCAGCGTTTAATGTATTGATGACTACACATAAATAATTTATATCGCTTAGCAAGAACCATCTGCCATGTTAGCGATACTAATTGGTATGTGACGAATATTTTCTTCAACTCTCTCATGTCATGTGTGTATGTAAATTGTAAAATATCTGTAACAAGATTTGATATATAGGTACATCTATTTCACTAAACTTTGCACAGCAAACATGCAGAAAGTTTGGAAGCTTTACAAGACATTAATTTTATTTTACAGGACTCTCATCTGTAAGTGTAGTCTTATTGGTAAGGGCCAACTAATAGTTTGTCAGCTTCTTTCAGTGCAAAAATCCTTCTCATCCCTCCTGTCATTTATTCATATATACTTCTCCCTTTACACATGATAATATCCACAAAGGGGATAAGATTGACAGTTGTTCTTGTTACCCTTCATTATTAATGCTCTCACCTATTTTCACATCATTATTTACCCTCTGTTAAAAATGTTAGTGCTGGTAAATTTGTAGATTTACCCAGGGTTATTTAACTATTAGATATGGGGTCGGTTCTCCAGCCAGCGTTGGATGGAACCCACTGCCGCAATGTTTCATTGCGGCAGTACTCTCCTACCGCAATGTTTCATTGAGGCAACGGTATACTATCCAACGTTGGTGGGGAACAATTTCCATTAGATATTGAACTTGTATAAAGATGCAACTATTGAAATTTGAAACCTATTCTACACAGATACATAATAAAAGTCCCAAATAAACCATAAGAAATAGACTAAAATTTCTAGTAAGCAAAAATAGAAGCAAAAACTGCCAACACAACTGTGAAGAAGCAACACTTGGTGGTGAGGGTTGATGAGCCAGTACCATTACCAGGAACTGGCGGTATTCGCGGTGCAGATGTTGGTGGCAGAGTAGGCTGGGGAGCTGATTCCGGAGCAAGGGGGTGTGGAACCCGAATATCGACCTTTTGACCGGATTGGCAGTGTTGGGGGAAGCTGCAAATGTAAAAGAAGTGCCCTGGATATTTGATGGTTATGGTATCATTTCCGGTAGCGTACGTGACAAAAGGATTTGTTGCATTGCATGCTTTGTAGTTTTCGTAGCTAACTTGTATCACATTGTGGAATTCTTTGTTGTACCTGAAAACTACAAAAAAACATGTGGCAAAATGTTGAGGATGGAAACTAGGGTCGTAAAAGTTGTCAATGCAATGAGATAGATGATTTCTTCCTATGTTGAGTGGTGAAATAACAAGTAACTAAAATTTTCCCTTTAGGCAACAACATACTAGTACAAACATCACACAGTGTTAACAGAAAATCTTAATACAACATATATACTTAATTGCATGATAAAATGTACGCAGATCTTAATTATCTCTAATTTTAAATAAAACAAAGTTCTCGGTAACTAGTAGGATGAGAAACTTACTTATAATGTCGCCCACATGAAATTGTTTAGTATCAGCCCAATGCTTATAATCTACATGATCAGAAACACTAGTCCAGCCATCAGAATCACCAACATTGTAAACTTCACCATTAGTTAGTGATGAACTTGTAAATGCTGTAAACACAACTAATCCTAATATTAATCTCATAGCAAAACCCATGATTTAACTTTGAAAACTACTCTAGCTAACTGCCTGATTAGTTGCAGAGAAGAACAAAGAAGAGGAATTATGTATGCATTTATATATAGAGAAAGCATAAATAAATAAATATGGTGAAATGTTTTATATGGCAATGTGTAGAAACGTGACTAAAAGTGGGAAGTTTATGGAAAGAATGGAAAATCATGCATGTTAATTGCTTTTTAACAATCTTACTTTTTCCATAGTTAATTACAGGATAAACCAAAATGTTTGTGTGTGTAACGGAAATTGTAATAGCCCTTTTTTGCTTTTTTGTCTTGCTCAAGAAACGAAAGTGAGGGTGGCGTGAGGTTAATGATTTGCCACGCTTTCCATCAAGACTATGTTTGGCATGATTTAATATTTTTTAAAATTAAAATATACATAATTTTTTAACCCAAAGAATACACAAATTTATTAATTATTAAAAATATTGAAACAATATTTTTATAATATTTATTGAAATATACATAACAACTACCTTATTAACTAAAATAATTTATTTAGTTATTTATTAAAAATAAATACTAGTATATCTCTACTTTATTGAAATCAATATTTATTTTATCAAAATTTTAATGTGTAACTGCAAATAAATGTTACTTTGGTTATGGGCCTTGACAACCCATATATTTAGATTATTTAGCAAAAGCCTATCTATTTATTGGGCCAAACTGAAATTGATATTGATCTCCCTTCTTTTTTCATTAACTAAAAATTAAAATTTCCTTTTGCCAATTCTAATTTCTAAAACTGCACCTTCAGTCCTCACCCATTATCTGGAAAAATAAATAGCTAAGTACCACTGTTTATACATACAATATCATTCATATACACACACTATGGCGATTTCAGTATCATCTTCAAGTGCAGCTATTTACCAAATTGCCAATCTCAAGCCCAACCCACAACCCAGAATTGTACTATATTTCAAGCCCAAAGGTGAAATCTTTTATGTTATCTTGCTTAAAAATGCAAACTTTAAGTTTAATATGCAAATGCTTGTACTGGTTTATGTGTATATTTTTATGTAGTATTTTTTAAGATCACAATTTGTTATAATTAGGGTTTATGGTACTTTGATGTGTATAGAACCTCAATGAATGAATATTCGATATGAATAATCTCGTCAAATGAATAATTTTTACGGTCCCGGAATTAGGAACAATGTATTTTTAACCTTGAGGTTTTGTAAATGAATAAATTTCTCGGTCTAGTGGGTATTCATTTACAGAGTTTGAACTTGGATATTGATGTTACAGTCCTCATATTTAGTGATCATGCTACTATTTTTGTATACTTAAGGACCCAATTGTGTGAAATGCAATTTAACATCTGGGCATGTGAAATCTTGGAATGCTGCGGCAAATTATGTGAAACTTCAATTGGGCTTCGGAAAATTTGCTCACAGAAGTATAGTTGTGAGTCGATTGTCACAAAAGAGGCAAGTTGATTGTTGGAAAATTTAGTATACTTGTGTTTATGGTTGTTGCTTAAAGTGTAGTATTCGATATAAGACTTTGATGTTAGTTTTTCTGCGTGTATTTCAGTGTAGGAACTGTGAAGTGTGCAACTATAGAAGATATTGAAGCTGAGAAATCTTTGATTGAGAAAAATGTTGTAAGTCGATCAGCTACATTTCTTTCATTGTAATGAAATTTAGACTTTCTGTGGAACTTTCTCACAGCTACGAGTTTCTACATTGTCCAAAATTGGTTGCTGAATTTGTGTAACTTGGTACTACTCAGAAAGAAAGAATGGAAAAGACTATTGAAAATGTTCGAGCAAATTTCAGCTCTATTAGGACTGGTCGATCAAATCCAGCAATGCTTGATAAAATTGAGGTATGAATTCACTTGCAAAATATAATGTTATTCTTTAGTTGTGTGACACTTTCAGCAATCAGCTATCTAAAGCAGATAGCTACTTGCAGTCGATATTTATGTCCTTGTAGCATGTTGAGGCAATTTATTTTTTTTGTGAGCATGGTATACAAAGAAGGCTGTGAAAATCGATATATCATGTTTGCGAAATTTTATTTTGGTTAAGATGTATAAACACACATATATTTTTATTTTCTGAACTATTATGCTCATACTAATGCATTTTAATCAGTCCGAAAATTTTCCTAGTTTTGCATGCTGTTAGTATTATTTGTTATATATGTTGCCAGTCCATTTTCCGTTGTAACATGGACTTAGTTTACCGCTTTTCTTTCTAACTAGAATTTTCAATGGAAGTAGCTGAATGTGCTATAAAAAGCGCGGTTTCAATTTTTTCCATACATTTTATTAACATGTGTTGATATGCCTAATGTTCTTTTACTCAGTGCCCTTATTAAAGCACAATTAGGGCTATCGGCGTAAGTGGCTTATGCTATGCTTGGCAAAAAGAAACTATCAAATTGTTCCTGTATTAATGTGTTAAATCTTCATTTCCTTACTGATCAAGAATATCCCTCTTTATCTATGCATATAGGTGGAGTACTACGGGACCTCTACAAGCCTGAAGAGCATAGCTCAAATCAGTACTCCTGACTCAAGTTCTCTTATGGTGAATCCTTATGACAAATCTAGGTACATTCTTCGGGGAACAACAATTTGAAATTGAGCATATGTATTTAACAATAGTGACTGTAAATCCTGCTGTTTTTGCATTAATATGTTCGCTAAAAGTTTTACGTAGGTATTAATACAGTACTAGTTGGAAAATACATTATATGACTGAGGAATTTAGCATATTTCTGATTGTTGTCTTCGTTCTCTCTGAGCCGTTGAGAAAATTAACGGAGTTTATAAATAATATCTTCTTAACCCTGCTTAAATTATCCTGGTGTCATATACACTGTCTGGGAAATCAATGACATTTGTAGACTTAACTCTTTTCAGCTTAAAGGCTATCGAGAAGGCAATTGTTAACTCCGATCTTGGTATGACTCCAGGCAATGATGGAGATGTGATACGCTTGTCTATTCCTCAACTAACAGCTGATAGGAGAAAGGTATTGATCATATAGCCTTTTCCGGATGATTCTTAAGTACTGTCAGTCTCTGTTCTGGAATTTTTACCGTAAGTTAGACCTTGCTATTTATAAGAGGATGATGTTGTCTAAAAAGTTTCTTCTGTCTTCATATCTATATCTGTGTGTATGCATGATTTCCCATTATTATTGTGACTTTGAGAAGTGAAAATGTGATATATATCCATTCTTTTTATAGATCTTGGGTAAGCGAGAATCGAACCCAGATGCTGAAACGACTGAAGATAAGCCCTTACCAATAAGCTATACTAGAAAAAGTGACATGTATTTAGAAAACGGAGTGGGATTTGGGGATATAGATTCTTGTATTGGTACATATGTTATGTATGTATGTATGTGTATGTACATATATGGTTAGGACTTCTATAAGTTTTTTTATGACCCTATAATGTCTCGCTTTAAATCTTCAATTCTGCAAAAAGTAGCTGTTTCTTTGCTCTGGTTCTAAATTACAGCAAGCTTTTCCAATTAATTGGTTGACTTTAACTGAATATATCTCATTATATAGTAACAAATTTCCTAAGTTGTGTTGGACTAAAATCAGGTTGCATTTCTCGGAATATGAGGCATTTCTTCTAAATATAAGTTCCCTATGCCATGATATAAAGCTATTAATTTCATTGTTCTTTTCTTCTTTGTTTTTTGCAGGAATTGTTAAAAATGGTTGCAAAACAGGCCGAGGAAGGCAAGGTATATCTTTATGTTATAGGTTTTTCTTCAGATGCTCATAACCTATTTCAGTTATTGTAGTCCTTTGCTATTCATAAGTCCTAGTTTAAAGTTCAGGATACTCCCAGTCCCAGGCACAAAAACACAAAAAGAGAGTGTGAAACTTTCTAATGCTTTTCCGTTTAATATAAAAATAAAATTAAAAAAAAAATCGTGTGAGCTGTTAAGAAATGTCGCATCTTTTCATTTATGAATCTATATACATTCTCAGTTTCCGTTGTGATTGTCTCATATGTTTAGGCTCACCAATGTATTTGCTTTCCATATGTGTGGATTTACTATCATTGTTTTTAGTCAGACATATATGATAAACTAATAGGTTTTGGGTTAGGTTAGGACAAAGCAATATACCAAGTCATTTTCAATGTCTATTGTTAATAACAGCCTTGTGTACAAGATTATTTGATTAATTTTGAGCATGCATCCGCATCAATAAGATATGCCATCATTATTGCCTTGGTATTGAGATGGCCTGGAGTTTTTTGTCATACTTTAGAGATAGGATAACTTTTTTTTTCTTTAGCTATGGCTATCCTGTTAAGTTGTTTATGTTTTTTTATGAGCTCACTCTCCTGTGTTTGACACGTATAGGTGGCACTAAGAAATATAAGAAGAGATGCCATTAAATCTTACGATAAACTTGAAAAGGTATGAACCTGATCAGCTTTTACGTTTTACCCTGGTAACCTCTAATGATTTATTCGCATATATTTTTAGGAGAAAAAGCTTTCAGAAGATAATGTTAAGGACTTGTCAAGCGATTTACAGGTATCTAGATCTGTAATAACATTTTCTCCACTTTCAGCTTATCCGTTAAAGAAATATTTGCAATAAAAAAAAAATTCACATCTGTCAAATTCTTTACATTCAGTCTTCTTTGGACTTGTAATAGTCAAGGTTTCCTGCTACCACACTATATTAGTATGTTTCTTTCTCTGCATGACTTCTTGGTCTTAAATTCTGAATTTCTGATGTTAGCTTTGTCCATCTACAGAAAGTGACAGATGAAAATATAAAAAAAGTTGACTCCATCTTTAAGCAGAAAGAAAAGGTATTAACATTCACATTTTTTTACAGACATTAGTTACACATTTTTTGCTAAGCTTCATCGAACATCTTTAAAATGACAAAGCTAACAAGTCCACTTAGAAAACTAATGCACAAAGTATTGTACATCAATTCATAGAAATGTGCTTCTTACTTATTGGCTTTTCTTTCCAGGAGTTGATGACAGTTTAAATGCATCTCTGCAGTTGTAAATGAGTGAATACTCTGCTGTAATATAGTCATCGAAAGCCTGAAAGGTTACTTTCGGATCAAACTGCTTGAACAACTCGTTTGTTTGTAATCACTTGGCATCTTGATGTTTGCAAGTTCTTGGCACTTGGCAGCAATGTATATCGAACAATGGGGAAATAGCATTTTTTTTTAATCCCTTTAATTATTACATTTCAGTTAGATTTGTGTTTGGCAACATGCATTTCATTTCACAGAATTGATTTGAATTGACATGATTTGAGCTGTGTTTTCAACTTCTCATATTCATACTACTATTTAATATTTTGGATTTCAAATGAATCCAACTCCAAACTTTATTTTAATTATCCAAAAGGTATTATTTATCAAATCCAAGTTCCCCTTTATGGGCCAATAGATTTCTTGGAAGATTATGGGCCTAAAGTTTCCTTGCTTGAGAGAAAAACTTAGCATAAGCATTTTATTGGGGGTTTTACTGGCCAGTCTAGGCCCTGAACTATAAGAATGGTTATGGTTCTAGATTACATAAATGAAAACTCAAATTGAACGCTTATCAGCTTATGCTGTGGATTATGTTTGTGTTTTAGCAAATAAAAATAATTTAATTACCTAGAAGCCCCAGAAGCTAATTATTTGATTAACCAAAGCATCTTTGTTAAGCTTATACTTGCTTGATGAATACTCACATGCGTCCAAATTATAGACAAAACGTAGACTATGTTAGTGGACAACACAACTTAATTGACTTTGTTTAATACTTTCTTTAAATATTTTTAATTTATGCATTTGAATTTGTCCGCTGTCGCTAAACTACATGGGTTTTTTTTTTTTTTTTTTTTTTTTGGTT
>PHNY01229148.1:14369-29687 GCA_003724115.2 Anethum foeniculum
ATGTCTGCTTTGGGTCAACTTTGTGATAATGAAGATAGGTCTCATTCCATTGCTACAGAAAAAATTAAGTGTTTTAACAAATGAGCTCTTTGGCGTAAGAATTTGAGCTGATATTCTAAAATCCAAAGTCAATTCTTATAGTCTTATGCTTTCAATTTGGAGGTAACAGCTATTTACAGAGAAAATTGACAACATGAACAATTGTATGTAACTTTGCCATACACTGTAAAAGTGTATGTAAGTCTACTAAATTGCGCGGATAATATTGATAGCATCAGCTCAAAGCTCTTATTGTAGTATAACCACGAGTTTGTAAAATCATGTATCTGTAAGATTTTTCATTGTATTACTGCTGTCTAAGAAGCACATACAATAAGTGGAAATGTTACAGCAAATTCCAAGTACAGTACAAACAAAGAGAATACTACAAAGTGCATTAAATGTGTTTGCGCATTTTGCCACATATGTAAAATTTGCCAGAACTCATATCCATTTAACAAGATTAACATTAGTAATTTATACGGTTTTGCAGTAATTAAAGATCATAAATGTAGAATCTTGATAACAAATTGAGTACTTAATAACATCCATAAACTAAGAGGCTAGCAAGATTTTTCACCTGCACTAGACGATCCCGAACACTCTCAGCAGCTGCATAATAGGCTTGTTCCGGCTCAAACTTGAAAGGCGAAAAATGAGGACTATATTGAGCATGATAACTGATATTGGATGCAATATCCAGTGGCTTTTCAGCTAGTGGATTAGCAACAGCTGGGATTTTCTTAGCAGAAACATCAAATTTAGTAGCACCATTGGGTTTTTGAGTAGCCTCCATAACTAAAAAACAACACAGTTAAACAATCTTCAAGAACCACAATCTAACATATATTTCATCACAAAAACATAAAAATCAAGAATATATGACCAGACACTATCATTATTCAACTAAAAATAGATTCTAATCAACAAAAATGTAAGTAGAAATGAGTAGAGGTTAAAAAGTTTACCAAAAGGGAAAAAGCAAGCACCTTTCTCAATTCAAGAACACTATAATCAAATATTATTATTTATTTTTTTTCTTGGAAAGTAAAGAAAGCCCAAATGAGAGAGAAGTGGGAATATGCTAGAATAAATAGAAAAAGGGTGATTTTTGACGGTGATGATCAGTGAAAATGATGGGGTGGTGGTGTGTGAATGTAGATAAATACAGAAATGAAAAATATGAGGGATTGAAAAGTGAAAATGATTGATGGGGTTTGGGAGAAGTAAACTACAAGAGTAATGGGTATCACATGGGGTCTGTGAGATGGTGTTGGGAACAGCAGAGGAGGAATGGACGGAACACAAAAGTTTGGACCTTTTTTTTATGACTCACTGTGTCACACAATTCACTGCGTATTTGATCGATTTTATTTATTATTAATTTTCTGATAATTAAATAATTTATTAAATCGGTAACTCAATCAATTTCGAAAATTTATAATTATATTCACCGCTTTTAATTTTTATATATTCTCAAGTTAAATTTTCATTTTTTGGATGAAAAAAGGAAAGTGAATTATTATTTCAAAACGAGAAAATATTTTTTAATGATTTGAGTCAATTTCCGAGTGTATATTTTTGTTGAAAGTTAAAGCTGCATTTTTACTGGCCTTTGCTCAAAAACTAATAACTTTAATTGCAAGGGTAAAGGATAAAATGATAAAAAAATTTCATAAAGCCTAACTTTTTGATTAAGATTTCAGGATCTTTGACTTTATATTAGCATTGCATTAGAAAAAGACCTTCCCTCGACATTTATGGGGGAAAAAAATGCAATAATCAATTTGAGGAGATTGGTTAAAAAAAATAAGGTTTACAAGGGAAAAAACGCTAGAAGGAGGGGTCGAACCTCCGACCTTGTGGTTAACAGCCACACGCTCTAACCAACTGAGCTATTCCAGCACGATGGTAGGTGTTGCGGTCCAAATACTACAAGTCTAAGGGCTGTTGATATACCATTAGACAGGAACATGCCAATGCTGTTTCCGGATCACAATTTCGGTTGCATGTCAAACTCTATTTCAATCATAATATCTCCATTTCTGGTGCAAGAGTGCTTGCCTAACATGGGCATCTTTAGTACATTATCAAGCTGAAAAAATAAATAATCACACTACAACTTTGATGAATATTGTACAAGTTATATACACTTGCAGAGATGCAATTTAAAACATCTCTGGATATTGGTTACGTCCGAAAAATATATTTCAGCCAAAAAGAATAAATCAAAAAACAAAAATTTGGATTTCAGAACTTACAAAGATATTTGGTATATATTAATCTACAAACATAGATTGGAAGAAAAAATAATTACTAATTTCATCCTTTGGTAAGTCAAGCAGAACGAAATCTATAGCTTTCACTATCTTCGATTCCAAAGTAAGTATGTCGATTCTTCCTAGCATCCCCCTGGACTATATTTGCAGAATTCGCAAAAGGTGAGGCACCAATATTGAGACATTTCTCATTGTATTCTTTTCTTATTCTCCATAATATCTCGGCACATTTCTTCATTGGAGGCCTTGCTTGTCTCGAAGGTGCAAGGCAATGACGAGCTAGTTTTAGAACCTTCTCCACCACCAATATAGATGCTGGATTCCGTCGTAGTCTTGGATCCATTGCCATTATAGTGTCTCCGTCTTTCAATTTCTTTAAAGCCTGCATATATTAATGATCAGTATCCCTGTCTTCTACAATTTAATGCAAGAAGAGAAGAAGTTGAAAAAAAAAACGAGGACCACTGATTTATTGGACAACCTTACTAATTGTAGATTAGTGTGCACGCCAAAGAAAAAAATTCTGATTAAGTTTTAAATAAAGGCTTCTTGTATACTTCTAGAACTACCTAAGTCACTACGTTAGATTGAAAGAAAGAAAGGGAAATTCCTAACAGAAATTACAATATAGTTCCTCAAATGTAGGTGTGTCAGCTGGACTCAAATATGCATAATCCGATTCGTTCCGATTATCTTAGTTGAACAGTCACTCACACTATTGGATCCCAGCAACAACTATAACAGAACTCCGTTCAGAACTTGACTGAACACCACAATTAATCATGGTATTGGTTAAATACTAATTAGCATTTGAGGGTGTAATGGTTAAATGCTACAGGAAGTTCTCTTTGTGCCTATTTTCACGAACATAACCGGTTTTTTAAAGCAGCAAAATCTGAAGCTACATTAAGGTGTCACCTTCATTTAGCATCAGATAAAATGTGTCAACGCTAAGAAGGAGAAGATCAACATTGTAAAGAGACTAAGCAGTATTCTGTGTCGATGTAAAATTTTCCAGCCTATGTCGGTAAGCAAAATCCAGTTCCGATCCTAAAGTTTTATTGGTATTCTGTTGGCACTCTTCTGAGAGGTTAACATTTATCCGAGGAAAGATTTATTGTGAGAACCTTAAGAAAATGAACTACCAGTGACTGTACTAGCCAATAAATATCTAGCTCAGAGAGATTTATGTTAAAGAAGGGACCCAATAATGCTACTTCTACTGAATTATACGAGACCTACAGTAGCATCTCATCAGAAAGAGATTAACTTTGGTGAGCACTTTAATGCAAGAATGCCCCTGCAACTACCTTCCAATGATTTCTTTATGTATAGTACTTGGAGTAGATGTTGAGCTTTATAAGTTTTTATCATCCAAACATTTATGATAATGAATTTTAATCCACCTTCATGGTCTCGTATTGGAAGTCCATCTACTTCTTTTGGTGTCCCAGAAAGGATTTAAGACTTTTTCACTAGTGGGGCAAATAATTTATATTTAATTATATGTATATATTCAATACTTTTGCACCCTGTTTCTGCAAATTCAGAAAGGACGATATGAGTAAGATTTTGTCTTGAGACAATATAATAAGCGTGCGTAAGGCACTAGCCATCACCAGCCCCCCGATCTCTTCATTTTGAAAACAATGTTCAATCTATTATGTCTAGGCAACCCACTTCTTTCTTTATATTAATCATTTTTTACTATATTATGTCAATATTAATCCTGATATCTTCATGAGCTCTTTAATCATCATATATTTAGCTGGGTAAGATATTGTCTCTATTTGTGAATGCAGCAATATTTATAATATTTAGTTCTCGAAGATATACCCTTTAAAGCTTAATGAGACGACACACGTTAAGAAAATTTATATACTTTGCTGTTTACTGAAACAAGCTGCATAATTGGTGCAAGTACAAACATAAAAATCTAGGACTACTAATTCTGATGAGTATGGAGGAAGATAAGGAAACATTACTAGTCTACTGTAGAAGGACCAAATAATGATATATTGGGCTGACAAAAAATTTCTTCACCTGCATATTAGTATATACGTTAATGTAAAAGTGACCGCTTTGGATACTTTTGTAACTAACCCATTTTATGGTGAACCTCTCATTAAGAGATCTTTTGTGATCTATTGGTTGTCGTCCTGTTATCAGCTCAACAAGCAGTACCCCAAAGGAATAAACATCACTTTTCTCCGTAAGTTGATATGTCATCAGGTATTCGGGATCCAAGTACCCTGCCGTTCCTCTGACTTCTGTAGAAATGTGAGTTGCTCCTAGATCTTGAGGAGCTAATCGTGCAACTCCAAAATCTGCCACTTTAGCCCGGAGCTTATCTGTGATGAGGATGTTTGATGCTTTTATGTCTCTATGAATAATTGGAGGATCTGTGAATTTAGATAGGCGGAGCTTTAAAAATGTTTCTAATTATACAACAATACCAAGGATTACAAACTGTAGACCCCATACAGTTAACACCGAGCAGAAAAGTGTACTAGACAAACATTTTTAAATAGTATTTATATATTAATACCTGTATAAGTGTGCAGATACGTTACTGCATGAGCTACATCAATTGCAATGTCCAGGCGCTCTGCAATTTCAAGCCCTTTCCCAGAAATTCCTGCGTGACAGATTACTATCTTAAGCAAGTGGATATCTTAAACAGCATTATTAACAACTAAAGCTAGAAAAATCTATAAATATACCTAAAATTTACTACAAGAAAATTATTTGCAGTTATCATTGGAAGATTAGGAAAACATTACAAAATTGCCAGTAAAACTAATACTCATTAAGTAAATATCTGACATATTCGGCAAAACAGTATTATTTGTTAGCAATAATACCTATATACCTATAGTTAGCCATCTGTTGTGAACTATATATGAAAGGTTCTGTATACCAAGTATTAGTTATATGCATCTGATGTTCAACTATCAGTCAGAGTAATTTCAATCATTTAAATCATAAAGGACACCAATTTATATTTCACTTGCCATCCAAATGTTCTCGTAATGTTCCGTTCCCAACATATTCAACTATTATGAGATGTTCATCCCTCTGCTCCACAAAACCAAAAAACTTGACCAAATTCAAATGTTCGATCTTTGACAGAGCAAGGATTTCATTTTTGAACTCCGTCGCGGATGTTGTCTTATCATTCAAGTTCTGCAAAATGTATAAATAAATAAATACAAGTTCCTTATCTCATGTAAATTTACAGATATTCATTGTTTCTGACACCATAAAGATGTTAGACCTGACCATATCTTAACTCTTATTTCAAAAATTAGACCTCGATTCAACTTTACGTGAGTTTCCCGTGTATAAACACCTTAGTCAGTTCATCACAACTTGTTAGTGAATTTACTTATTAGAGATTAGACTTAAATGCTTACACTTTTCTTCATCCGCTTTACCGCAACAAAAGACCCATCTTTTAGCTTAGCTTTGTAGACAGTACCAAAACCCCCTTCTCCAATTTTGTTAGCTGCTGAGAAATTTCCAGTCCCCTTGAAAATCTCTTCTATGGTAAATTCAACTCTTTGAAAATTCTCACTTAAGGCCTTCGTATTCTCAGGGGAATCAACAAACTTGTTTCTGCTACTAAATCTTGATGAAGTATCTTCTGAAGCTGCATATCATAGGCATTTGCCATTACTATAAACCAATTAATAATTAATCAAAAAACCACCACTTTTACAATTCCACTACACCGTTTAAAACTATAGAACAATTACTTTCATGTGTTTCATCCTACATCAAAAATCATACTATCTCATTCATATATTTTGTTAGGATCTCCGCAATCAATCACAATTAATAAAACACAGTAACAAACAAAAATGTAGTCAAGTATATTAACACAATGAATTAACATCGAAACGAATGCTGAATTATAAATTAGCTCTAATGAAGCTAATACCACAATGGAGTCCATCCCTCACCTAGTACTCCTAAAAAACTCACCCTCACTTGGGTCAACACTCCCTCTCTCATGTACAAAATTCACTAATTTTGCAGTACAAAAGCCTACAATCAAGGCACCTGAATTTCTAGCTCTCATTTTAGCCTCTTACAATACTTAAACCATACAAGGTCACAACCATTAAAAGTAATAATCAGCATAATTCGAGCTGGATCATTGATTTCAAGGAGCAGTAGATAGTAAATAGGCAGATTAAACACACACACACACACACACATAACAAAAGGGTCTTACTGGAAATATCTGTAGCAGGGCCATGATCATTTGAATGATCAACTTCAAGTGTAGTTGAGATGGGTTTTTTCTTGCAGAGAAGAAAGTTGTAGACTTTAGAAAATATAGAGACATGGGTTGTGTTTTGATTGTTGTCTTGCAAGTACCCTTTTTGTGAATTTGAGTTTTGTGTCTTGATTTGAGCATGGCTGATGATTTCAGGACTACTGCCACTGGGTGTTTGTGTTTTATTCATGGGCAACAAGACAACCACTAGTAGTTTGTAATATGAACAAGCCCTGTGTTATTCAACACTTTTGTTGGGGGAAAATAATAAAAAGGCATTAAATTTGATGCATACATGGAACATAGATCAAATGAGTTGCTGGATATACTAGCCGACATATGTACTAAATTCGAGTCGTGGATGAAGTATTCAAGTTTAACCCTTTGACATATGTAAGTGGCTCTAATCAGTAATCAGTTCAGGGTGGTCACAGGTTCCTTTTATTCAATTTTTTGGTTCTCGTTTTTTTTTATAATGCCTAAAAATGTATTGCCATAAGGATCTGTTTGGCATTTCTATTAAGTTAACTTATTGGCTTATAAGCCCGTAACTACTTATCGACGAGTGTTTGTCAGCCCAACTTATAAGTCGAACTTACGACTTATAAGCTGATAAGTTGAATGTTGGTAACGACGTACTTTTTCTCAACTTATTTTGATTTTTCGCTTTTTTATTAACTTTAGTTTTTAAATATATGTTTTAAAATATTAATCTAACTTATAATTCACGAACTAAGATAATCACATTTAAAAATTATTTATTTTAGTTCATTTAAGTAAAAAAAAAAAATTCTGAAATATACCAAACACTTATATAACTTATAAGCATTTATCTACTTACCACTTATAAGTCATTTATTCATTTTAAGTCATAAGTTACTTATTTTAAGATTTCCCAAATGGGCACTAAGTAATGTCAATGTACTTAAGGGTCGGTACCCAATAAAAAAATGAGAATTGAGATCTAATAACAGTCATTCATTTTTAAATCTCAGTTTTAATCTTGTCCACTCATTTTTTGACTTTAATTTTATTATTATATTTATTACTCCAATAAATATTTGTTGTTCTTTTTCTTTTTTGTGCAATACTTACACACTCTGTCTGTATCTATTTCTTTCTCTCTATTTCTATCTCTATGTTTTTCTCCTTCAACAAATTTAATTTAAATATCGATCTTCAATTTTGTATCAGCGATGATTACACAAGATCTATTGAAAATCAGTTGTAATCAAGTTCCGTCCCATTTTATTAACCTTTACTATCTCAGTTTTGTGGTCCATATTAAAGTCTACTAGACATTTCTTAAAAATGTGCTAGTCAAACAAGCTCATACAATTTGGGACGGAGGGAGTACTTTTTTTCGTTTTAAATTTCTAAATTGTTCAACACTTTGTAAATTCTTAATTTAGTTTTTACTTTTCTCTTCGCCTGTTCAGTATGACGTGTTCAATGTTTTTGAACATATTTATAGCCTATTTGGGTGAATCAATATAAGTTACTTATGACTTACAAGTCCGTCACAACTTATCGATGAGTGTTTGTCGACCCAACTTATAAATTGAATTTACAACTAACTTATAAGCTGATAAGTTGAAAGTTAGTAATGACGTTTTTTTTTCAACTTACTTTGATTTTTTTCATTTTTTATTAATATTGATTTAAATTATAAGTTTTAAATGTTTTTTTAATTTAAAATTCATGAATTAAGATAATTATATTTAATAATTATTTATTTTAATGCATTTAAGTGAAAAAAATTCCGACTTATAAGTAAATTTATCCAAACACTTATATAACTTGTAAGTATTTATCAACTTATCATTTTTAACACTTATTCATTTTAAGTTATAAGTCACTTATTTTAACTTTTCCAAACGGGCACTTAGTGTTTTTCTGTAATGAATTAGTGATTTAGGTTGCTATTAGTTGTTTTACTTATTTATTCATGTTTTTTAGTGATACTAATTAGTGATTTAGGTTGATATTAGGTGTTTTGCTTATTTGTTCATGTTTTTTATTGTTAAGAATTTTGGTGATTTGTTTTACAGTTGTTACAAGCGATGATTCTTCACATATTAGTTGATTTATTGAGGATTGTATTTCTAATTATGGTAATACTTCTGTTGATGGTTCTAATTCATTACAAAGTGATGATGCTATTTCATCATACTGTTTTTCACCGGGTGGTAGTAGGTATTTTATACCTGTTTGTGATGATAAGGATTCTAAACCGTATGTGGATCAGTTATTTGATTTTTTAGAGGCAGCTTACGGACGTTTGTGTGGTTTTACTACACGTAGGAGTGCTGAGAAGAAAGATGATGATGAAGTTACTATTATAAGTAAATATGTGGTTTGTAGTAGATCTGGCTTTAATGAGAAGAAGAAATCACCTCGTAATACTAAGAAAGGCGTTCGTAGGAGGACTGTATCAGGTAGATGTGGTTGTAATGCCAAAATTATTTTTAATTTTTTTTCCAATCAGACTTATAGAGTTTATAGTTTTGTCCAAGAACATAATCATGATTTCGTCTCTAAGAATAGACGACATTTTATGAAAGTTAATCGGGAAATGCCTTATACTTCTCGAAATTTCATGTTTAATTCCATGAAAGTAAATATTGTTGCAAGTCACTCATTTAGTTTCATGAAGGAACTGGTTGGTGGTTATAGTAATGTAGGTGCTACAGTTAGGGATTTTAGAAATTTTAGTAGAGATCTCAAAGAGTATGTTGGGGAACGAGACGGACAAATGATTATTGACAAGTTCAAGGTGAAGAAAGATAGCTGTGATTCATTTATTATGTGTATGAACTTGATGGAGAAGGACATTTGACAAAACTATTTTGGGCTGATTCAGTTGCTAGGAGAAATTATGAGCTTTATGGTGATGCTGTTTCGTTCGATGCGACATTTGATACCAATAAATATGTTTTCTGTTTCATCTCTTACAAATTTAACCTTACATTTATTAGTGATTTTGCACTGTGATGTTGTTGATGTGTATTTTTTTAGTGATTTACAGTGTTATTATTAATGATGCTTTATTTTATTTTATGTTTTGCTGTTTATAGATACAACATGGTTTTTAGTGAAAGATAAGCATGATCGATGTGTTACTTTTGCATTTGCACTTCTTTCTAAAGCAGACATTCCTCATTTTAAGTGGGTTTTTCATCATTTTTTGTTAGCAATGGGCCGTAATCCGGTGTGCATAATCAATGATCAATGTCCAGCAATGAAGCAAGCTATCCCCGTGTCCTTCCCTGTGACAAATGAATTCCCTGCCACTAAACATCGTTTATGCATGTGGCATATAATGGAAAAGTTCCCTGCAGATGTAGAAAATTGGTTTTTAGTAGTTATGTCTTGATAGTACATTCATAGTTGTTATCCTTATTAATGAGTAATCTATTCCATTTGTTGTAGCTTGGTAATTTCATGTGCAAAGAAACTGATTTGATGTAAAAAATGAAAAAATTCATATGGTCTTCAACAATCGAACCTTCTGAGTTTGAAAGAGGCTGGAAAGCAGTTATAAAAGAGTTTAAATTAGAGGGGAACGGATGGCTTTGGGAGATATATGCTATAAGAACATCGTGGATTCCAGCATTTTTTCGGGATAAGCCAATGTTTGGCCTACTAAGGATGATATCAAGATCAGAGAGTGAAAATAACTTTTTTAGTCAGTTTCACAGGCAAAGTGATACTTTATGTGAGTTCTATTTACGTTTTGAGAGTGCAATGGAAAAAGCAAAGAAATGAAACTACTCGCGTGAATGAGGAAGGCTCATCAGCACTATCTGGCACGGTTACACAAATATTTATAGAGGCTGAAGCTGCAGAGCTGTATACTCGCGCAATTTTCCATAAAGTTCAAGAAGAGATGGTGGCTTCTGGTTATAATATGAGAAATCATAGTATAGGTCCTTTAGTGGATGGCATTAAATGTTATTAAATGAAATATATTATGCTGAAAGACCAAGTTTTTGAGGCAATATTTTTGTATTTTCTGTTCACTTTTAGTTTTTCTGTATGATCCTAGTTAAATATAAGATTTAATCATATAAATCTTATATTTTAACTAGTTATATAAGATGTTAAGGCCCTCTAAATTTTAATTTTGCGTCTAGTTCCATCCTTGAGTTTGTATCACAATTTATGGAGTTCAGTGTATGTGAAAGTATGTACTATCTATTAATAACGGTACCTAAAACGCACAAAAAACTGATTAGAAACTGGAAATGACAAAATTAAGCTAGATTTACCAGTTCTCTTGAAACTTATAAGGAAGAGCTAAAGAAGAAACTAGGCTGAAGAATGTAACATAGCACTATCATATTAGCGGGACTAAATTACAGAACTTGGCTTGAGGAGGTGAGTGTATCCTCAAACTTGATTAAGTACACATAACGTCCAGCTGTAGTTCTTTATGTGAGTTTCAGTCCATGTCAGATATTAAGAATTCTCTTTACCAACCTAGTCAAATCTTAGATAAATCACTAAACAAATGAATACAGGAGTTAGCAAAATAAAAAAATCTGGTGGTTTAATGAGTAACGACATGTGCTCCGTAAGCAGCAGGCAAATGATCATCCTTTAGAGATTTTGAAAAGATACTGGCGAGGCAGTAATGTAGTTTCAAAGTATGTGTCTTAGTATCAAAGGGGATTTTGATTTTTTCGATAAACGAGGAAGTATCAGCAGAGATTAAAGAGCGGTACTTTTGTTGAGAGGTAATAGGAGGGATAATAAGCACAACATTGTCACGACAATTAGAAATTGAACGGCGACTTTGAGAGAAAATGAAATAGGGTTGTCAATTAGAGAGTACCATGCTTTGTTGAGAGATGTTGATCTGATTAGGTCTTTTACTCCCAGTTTTAAGAGAATCTCAGCTGTTGCTTCTCTGGGAAGATCGTTGAACGACGTCGTGCTCATTTTGACTCTGGACGGTGATTCAGTAGTTTCATTGTAATTAAAAATGCTGAGAAAATGTTAGACGTCATAATGGTTTATCATGCACCACTCCTCGATTCATACCCCTGCAGTTTGGTTCAAATTCTCCTACTCAAATGGTTTTGCCTTCAGGAAGGATGAATTTGCTATATGTTTTCCTGGTGCTGGAAAATTAGGATAAGATGAATTGCATATGTTCTTTAGATTATGAATTTAAGCTACTAAAAGATAATATAACAGCATAACTACTTAATATGCTCTCATCAGTGGTCATGAATCATAATTGCTTAAGTTTTATTCCTTGCCAGAAAAATTTTTAATTTGGAAATTTTTAAGTATGCATGTAATTATTTGATTTTAGACTGATCAGTCATATTGTTCATGTTAACTGTCTATTTCTACAATTTTTTTTAGTTTTTAAGATGTTTCAGTAAATTTTATTTTCAATTATTTCAGGTTAAAATGGGTACAAATTATGCAGAATATTCCTGTAAAAAATTTGTCATGTCTGGCATTCTTTGTCGGTATGCTTTTTTTGCACTTAACCATTTTGGGGTGGTTAAATTACCAAGAAATCTAGTGCTTAACAGATGGTGTAAGAATGCAGAAAATGCACCATCATCAGTAAAATTATTTTGTGTTTCTGATGATGTGAGGAAGATGGAGGATGTATCTTTAAAACAGACAAATATACGGTTTAACTTCCAGAATTCGATGAACAAGGCAGGAGTTAATATCGACAAGCTTAACTACGTTGACAGAACTATTAAACAACTGAGCTCTGATCTTGGTGATGATAGTTATATAACAAAGAATGCTCATTTGGAAATGTTGATTGGTCCACAGGCAAGCGGAAATACTACCATTCATCCACCAAAAGCCTGTATAAATAAAGATCTAGTTTAAAAAAGAATTGTCAGTGCAAGAGAGAAGGCTATTAAAAATGGTAACAAATGTTCAAGAAAGTGCAAGCTGTGTTCTTCAACTGTTCATGATGCGAGAAAGTGTCCCACGAGGAACAAGGCAACTGTTGAGCAAACTGTTGACTTAGAGGAAAATGATGAAGATTGAATGCAACTTAGTGTTTTTTTTAGTTTTATTCTCTGGGCACTGTTTCCAGATTTATACCTTTTTCTTATTCTTTGGTTTCACATACAGTAAAACATTAGTATTTTGATGTTTTTTTCAAACTATGTATAAAATTTGGTGATATGATTGCTTCTGTTACAGTATGCACTTGTTTTTTTATATATTTTTTGTGATTTTTGATAGTAAATTTCTAGTGATTTAGCTATAAAATTCATTTGTTTTTCTATATATATATTTTTTTGTGATTTTGATGGTAAATTTCTAGTGATTTAGCTATAAAAAAAACTAGAGTAAACTATTTTAAGCTTGGACCCTAATTTAATAATTTTTAGGTCTATTCAAATGAATTTCATTTGGTGATTTCTTCATAACTTTTTTAGTGATTTTACTTTTATTTTAATACAATTACTTTTGTTACTGTATGCATTTTTTAAGATTTTTTTTGGTGATTTGATAGTTAATTTTTCATAACTTTTTTTGACGATCTTTTTCATCTATTTTGCTACAACACTTTCATTATTTTCTGTATATGTTTATTTAATCTGGAATGATTTTTGTGTTTCATTTTTTAGGTTTTCTATGCTGTAAGATAAATACACTAGAGTATGAAAAGTCGACTATTCTTTTCGTGACTTATGATTTTTGGAAATCTAGTTTTTTTAAAAAAAAAATCAATGTTTTTTTGTGTAAATATATAGATTTTTTTAGTGACTTGTGGTTTTCACCACACACTCTATTATTATCTTTTCCATTGACAATATAGGTTTTCATTGTTTTTTTTTCTTGACAATAATGGACATGCCTTGTTGTTTCCTTTGGGGTTCAACAATCAACCTTTTATGGTTCAATTGTCCTTCTTTTGGTTTTATAATTAGTCATTTATTGATGAAAAAGTTTTAGTCCTGAAATCCTGTTTACTAGCCATTATTGGTATATTAATAATTTTGCTAAATCTTATATGAGCTATAATGAATTATTGGCAGCTTAACTCAAGTTTTTGTTGTACAAAATGGATTAGATGGGATTATAAAAGAAGTTCATAGATGCTTAAATAAGACAATATACTATGATAAAACAATATGCTTCTACAGTAGTAAACTGAAATGATTGATATGAGTTTTGGTCATTTTTCAACCAAATAATAAAGTTGATAATATAAGTCAATATCTTTGTTAATACCATTCAGAATTGTAAGCTAAATCCTCAATCATCTAGACAACCAATCGTATATCAATTATCCTATTTGATATGAATAAAGATAACAGCTAAATTTCTCATATCCAATTATCTAGGCAAGTCAGTTAATTATTATCAATCTGATTCACCAGACGATGTCAAATCTGGAAAAGTCACAGTTTCTTCAATCTTTCTTGACTTCGTCTTTGCTGAGCTTCCTGCTATCACCACCTTTAGCAATCCCTGCCCTGCTATATTATTGTAAAATATCTTGGATTCTTTAAGCACAATTTCTCATTTTTCATTCAGGTGTGAGGTTAATATGGCATTCATGTATTTGGTTCTTAGCCTATCCAGCTGCACTTCCTGGCTCTGTTCAATAGTAAATGCAATGGTTAATATTTGTTGCAATATATTACATAAACAAGTATAGAATTTCAAAGAGCAAATATATATTATTTCCAATTAATGAAATATTGCGGTCAAGACTCAAGAATGACCAATGATTCTATATTTAATCTCTAGTAAAGATTGGATCATCACCTAATATTTTTAATAAACATGATGCATCCAAAATACAATACACAAAGACAAAAGCTTAAAATGATTAGAACTAGAGTTATTTGTCCCCAGCTAGTGTCCCTATGTTTTAGTAACATTGTTTTTTTACGTATTACATTACTGGGAAAATGTTTTATCATTCACATGTTCAAATCAGGCACACGCTTAAATAATAAATTTAAAGGATATCCCTAACATTCTCTATCACCCCAAAACATATATAAAATATAATGTTAATACGCTAGTGGTTACATATGCCTAGACTTATTCAAAATTAAAATACAACATAATTGGCAAGAACATTCATTATACTTTCTCCGTGACACAGCACTCACATAAAAAATGGATACTATGGCAACACACAGTCAGATCGACCAACTGTAATGAAATAATAACAAATGTTACTGCTAATATAGAAATAACATAGCAAAAAGCACCAAATGACACATTTAATTCTATTAAAATCACCAAAACAGATAAGCCAGTCACTTATTCTTGTGATTTTCTACAAATATAAATTACTACAACTATTCCATTAATCACCAAAATTACTCTATTAAAATTACCAAAAAATATAAGCAGTCAATTATGGTTATCAATCACTTCCAATGATTTATTTTTTATATTGAGGCATATGAGGTAGTAATGCTCATAGGATAACATTGGGAAGAATATCTGCAAATAGATTTGTTAATATATAGAAATCGCATTCTTTAAATGCTAATATTGGTGACTTAATTAATTAATTAATAGAGAATTAAATTAATTTCTTGACTGCAACCAATCTTCTGAAAATCACTGAATACTATGAATAAATTCCACCACTTCAATGTTGACACTCGATGTACTGTCTGGTTCATGAGTGACTAACTTCTGTGACGGTTCTTCATGTCTTGACTTTACGGCTGTGATTTTCTTCAATTTAAA
>PHNY01229151.1:3624-21627 GCA_003724115.2 Anethum foeniculum
ATCTTTTGCAAGAGTCCCGCGAAATGCCAAAATTAAGTAGGCGCCAGCTTTTTCTTATGTTATATAGCCCTTAATTCTGGGGGGGTTCATTATGTATATACATTCTTTTTCCAGCTTACGCATACGCCAACACATAGACAGCCCAGCCCACTTCGCTCTCCTCGCAGCTTAGCTACTTAAAACCAACCTAAATTTCATTGATTGTGTTCCAATAAGTGGTATTCTGTTTTACTTAGCGAGATCGTAGATGGAAGGAGGGCGAAACTCATCAGAATTTTATTTTATAATGTTAAATAATTTGAGAAGTTAATGAAATCATTTTATTTTGTGGCAAAAAAAATGGCATTCCGTTTTAATTTAAAAGAAAGTACTGCAAATATTTTCCGGGTTTTGAAATATTTGTACGTTCTAACTCTTATGTATATAGTTTAAAGGTATTAACATGTCGTCACATAAATTATTTTTTGAAAAAATTTATACATAAAATTTATAATCATGTGTTAAATTGAACAATTATTTTGAAATGGATAAAATATTCGATATTTTTTACTTGTATAAAAATTACGTAAAAAGGGAAAAAAAAGATTTGTACTGGTTTTTGAAGAAACATTTTTTAATATTGTTGATAAAATCATTTCACTATGTTAATTATCATTTCAATTTTTCTGAAATTATTTTTTTGTGCCGAACGGGTAAATTTATTATTTGTGCTCAACTCCCGCACTTTCTCTATATACAATTAAAATTCATTACTTAAAAATGTTTTGAAATAGTGATGTGTAACGTGTCTCCTTTGTTGGAGCTTAATAGAAATGTTTTCTAGTAACTGCTAAAATTTCCGCGCTAACAAACTAAAAATAATTGCAAGACGCTAAGAAACAGTCAAGTCAAGTTTCTAAGCAACTTCCTAATCCCTCCCTCTTTTCTTCAGACTTGTTATAAACAAACACCTCACACATCTGTCTTCACATTTGATTAAGTAAAGCTGGTCTGGTCGCCTTTTAAGTAAGATTTATTTAATCAATTACACAACACAAAATCCTTTTTTGTCATCACATCATCTTTTCGAAATATTCGATAATATTAAAATGATTCAAAACGATAAATATTAACATAATATCTACTGATTTAATTAATTACACACAAAAAAAAACTCTTTTTCTCATCATATGATGTTTTAGAAACATTCGATAACATTGAAACGATTCGAGATGATACATATTAACATAATATCTACTATAAATTGACAAGCACAAATAAAATAGTCGAAATTTCCACATCAATTATTTTTTGTTTAAGAACATTGAGATTTCAGAACAAGTATGATCTATTCTGTATACATAATTAGATGTTTTCACTGAACTCCAGAACAAATATATTGTACTAAATCAAAACATCTTATATTTTTGAAAATATATCATAGACAAATAAATATTTAACAAATGCTCTACCTAATGATTAGTTAGTAGTATAGTATGACTTGGCATAAATTAAAAAGTAAAAAGTCCTCAAAAATGAGTGAAAACTACATCAGGAGTACTAAAAGCAAAAACAGCAGAAAGATTTCCTAACAAAAGTTGTTACTACTTTGTTAGTTAGAAGAATACACGGGTTCATTTCAGGGTAAAAATTCAAATCTAAGGAATAAAGAACAAATTTTTATAACTAGACTATTGTATCGAGTAAACTATGGCATCACACTCGTAATCTTTTATTTTATTATCATGGCCAAGTATATTTGAATGCATGTCATCGATAACCTGAGAATCCAACATATATTTCCGCCTATTAATAATTAAACTCGTGGTTCATACATGAATTTCTTTATTCATAAAATCAATTAATTATTTTTATCTAACCATTATTTTTTAAACTAAAATTTACATCCGCGCTTTGCGCTTGATATTTACAAATGTGTTGTCAAAGCAAATGGACAACCACCACCAACTTTTTAAGTCTTTAAACTTATAACTGGAGTCAAGTTTGATTTTCCTGCATTACATTCTATAATCTATTTAAAATTTATCCTTTATAATTATAATTCTTACAATAAAAATATATATTAAATAATATATTTTTTTTGTAACACTTTATAGAAATATCTTATAAAATGATGTAATTATACTTTCTCCGCTTCAAAATATCTGTCTACTTTTAACTTTTCTTAAGTCAAATTTACAGAATTTTAACTGCATATTATAAATTATATTTTACAATTTTAATGAACTAAAAAATACTTTTTAAAGAGGGATTATATATTTTTTGTTAATATGATTTTAAATTTTTCTTAATTATATAATATATGTAAATTTTAGTAAAAAATTGATCAATTTAACTTGAAAAAAGTCAAAAGATGGCAGATATTTTAAAACGAAGGAAATATCTATTTTGAAAGCCATGGGCAATTTGGGAAACTAAACGGCGCAATCTATTTGGCCCGCGTCAAGCGTGTCTCCCACCCACCACCCCCTCTACATACACAACCTGCACCTTCCTTTTCCTGGAAAATATATTTTAAATTTATTAATATATTCATAATATTACATAAATAACTGCATTTTCACTACCAAGTTCTCACCATAATGCGCTATGCAGGTATATATATAGCCTCACTCATCTCTTCCATCTTCATCTACTACTAGCAAGTAAACCACAATCCTCTCAGAGCTCAAAAAAGTACCCAGATCTATATTATTTAGTCCCATCTTTCGAAAATGAAAATGCAGATAAAGAAATCGAATGCAGCTCGTAGAGCTTGGAACATCTTACGAATAGCCCTTTTGTGGGCAAGGAAAGGTGGTGTTCTCAGAAGAAGACTGATGCTTAATTTCCCCAAGTACATTAAAAGTGTTCGCCATAACCACCGTGGTGACACACTCAGATACGGAGAACGACAGCTGTCGTTCGATGACACTCCGGTTATTCATGTCAGGATGCATCGACCTTCTTCCTTGCGCTTCAAGTTACCTCACATTCCATGCATCAATCCTGCACAAGTGGATTTCGACTTTGATTTTGACGGAAATGATGATGGATTTTACTACGATGATATTGCGAGAAAAAGTTTTTTAGAAAGTGCGGATGATACTGAAGAAGAAGAAGAAGAATACTTTGGTGATGATGATGAGGTGTATGCAGCAGATGATGAAGATGAGGAACAAGGTGCTAGAAATGATATTGACATGAAAGCTGATGAGTTTATAGCCAAGTTTTATAAACAGATGAAGCTGCAGAGGCAGATGTCATATCTTGAATATCACGACACAAGCATATAAGTTAAATGAAGCTGCAGAGGCAGATGAGAGGCGATTTCCTCAGTTTTGTATATACCAGAGGCTTATCTATTGCTACTGCAAGCAATTTTTTCTTAAATAAAAAGTCTTGTTTAAATTGTGGTACAATTCTTGCAGAAAAAAATAGGATTGGATTAATCAGAAGAAATGTCGATCAGATTCCATTATATTAGAGGACAGCTCTAAAATCAACACATCAGTATCTAAAAGATGTGCCATGCAGCCATGTTAAAGAAAAATAAAATACACAACCCAGATTTGTCATTGATGCATTTGATCTCAAAAATAATTAAAAAAAAAAACACATAATTTTAAAGTAATACACAAGTTCCACACGCAAAAATACATGTAACATTTTTGGACCAATCAGATAGTATTATACATTTTTGTAGAATGTAACTACATCAATGTATATTATTTTTGAATATAGGTGCCCCTAAAAAGTTATTTGAAAATGAACCAACTCAGTGGTGTCAACAAGCTAGATGACAAATGCCAAAATGTTAGTACCACGGATTGCAACTTGATGTCGAGTACAGCAGGACAGTGATGCATTAAAGTTAAAACATTTGAACTAAATAACCAATCATTGCCCATATCCAGCTCATTCCCTAATCTGCATTGCCTGATTGCCAGCCATCCAAATTTTGAATAGCACAATGTGAAAATAGATTTATCAAAAACCAAGGTCTGGTTCAAATCAGATAACCAAAACTCGTTTTGCTGCACATGTGCTAGCATTGAAATCTGTAGTGTTTTGCAGGATCTCTTCAAGGCTCAGTGATCAAATTCTCCATTGTATACATTCTATAAGGAAAATTTTCCAAAATCGTCATGGATCATTTCAGTCTATTATATCTCAGATCCTACATCAAAAGTAAAAGATGGTATAAGTTACAAAATTTAAAAAAAAAATCATATCCCTGACACCCCTATCAAATAATATACTGGCCACGGTACTTCCCAACAATTAGAAACTAGTCAAAATTAAACTAGAAAAAAAAACAATTACTAGGAATAGGAAACACTGGCTAAATAATCTGAACCAACAGGCAAAAGTTTGGGCATACAATTGTCTGGGTTCATCACCTAATCTTTATGGACTTTGGATAAACCAAATCAAAAGTTTAAATAAGAAGGATCCGACTCTATACAATCCTATCTTGCAAACTCAAAAAATAGACGGACAACTAGGAAGGGCCCCAAACTACACAAATTTGAGCAGGCAACAGAGCTTCAAAATGTTGATCACAGAAATAAAAGCAAGTACCTCGTCAGCATATTGAGCAATGAACTTTGGCAGTTAGTTATACACTTCCATTCTGTTGTTGGCTAAGATAATCCCCTAACTGGCCTGTTGCAGCCAATACAAGACCTAGACAAAAATTTGAGTGTTAAGAAAACTATACAAAACTGATCAATGAAAAATTAATGCAGGTTGTTGTCAAAGTAAGTTATACATAAAACATAAAGCAAACAAATAAATTCTATATAAATTCTTGAGACTTAAAGTATAGCTCTATGGTTACATCTGTCTGATTGAAACCATTTTTATCATCCATGTGTTTTTCTTGAAAAACCAGAATTTAATAAATTAACCGAATTTTATTTTAACAAAGGATAAAATGAAAAGATGCTTATTTTATTATAATTTATATAGAATGGTAGCGGAACTGGTGGATTGGGCTCATATTCTCTAATCCAATTTTTGGTATTGTACACAAGATTTTAATGAAAATGATACACTTAATCATCTTTAAAAGTCTGAAGCTGCAGGGAAATTGTTTTAGAGAATATGTTGAGAAAATAATAATGAAACTCTCGAAGCAAGGACTCCGTATTGAAGGATGAATGTACTTTAAGAAGAACACCAAAGATAAAAAGAAGAAATCGACAGAAAAGTATCTAAACAAGAATTAGCTCTGCATCAAAAATGCATCCTACTACGCCAGTTTTTATACCAGAAAAATCACAATCATACAAAAAATATACATATATATAGTTTAGCATGATTATCAAACTGAAATAATAACCCCACGATGTACCTAGAAATGGAGCTGAAGGCCTTCCAGGGCGTGACTTGAACTCTGGATGGAATTGCACCCCCACATAGAATGGATGATTAGGAAGTTCAACGATCTAAGATGTGAAGGTGGGAAAAATTAACTTTAGAATCCAAAAGATAATACTCAGCTTCGAGTTAGAAATAATATCAGCCTCTGAACAATCAGCTCAAGAAGGCAAAGAACTGATTCAGAATATCAAACTTTTAAAACTAAGTACTGATAAGATCAAAGAATCTTATCACAAAAAAAAGGCCTATAATGACAAACCTCCATTCGCTGACCACTTTCATCCTTTCCCACAAATTTTAAACCGGCATTTTCTAACATGTCGACCATCTCAGGATTTACCTGCACCACACATGCCAATATCAATATAAAGACACAATCTTACAACAATATACACAGGAAGATATTATTAATTAACCTCATATCTATGCCGATGCCGCTCATCCACATACTCAGAATTATGATACCTAGCAACAAACGTAAAGTAGAATCTCAGTAAAGCATTAAGAATATAAATAACAGGTAACATAAGAAATTATATGAGCTTAAATATGGGCATGCTTTCCAATCCAGACCAGCATCGATTAACTCTATAGCTGTTAACATTCTCATACATCTAATTAGTTGGAACATGCAAGATATCCTATGGCACTAATTTACTGCAACTAATAACATACAGCTTTGCTATGATGCATTCAGAGCTCTGGAATAACGTTCTTCGAGCACCAAGTCTCATTGTACTTCCCATGTGTGTTCTCGAGCCCTAAACGTCCAGTAAAAATAAGTTACCAAAAGAATGTAAAAGGCCTCTGTCATAACCGTCAAGTATTGTCATGAATGGGCATGTACCTCTGGCATAAAAATTACAACAGGGTCAGGTGTCTGGGCATCGAATTCTGAACTGTTTGCCCTTTCCAGACCCAACACCTACAAAATGCAAGGAGCAATGCAGATGTTTCTATATTTTGTTTGTAGTTAAAGAGCTACGTAAATATTTATATACAATTTAAACTCTAACTTACAGATCGAGCAAACTCAATAACAGAAATCTGCATTCCTAAGCAGATCCCAAGATATGGAACTTTATTTTCTCTGGCATAATTAGCAGCCAATATCATTCCTTTCACCCCACGATCACCAAATCCACCAGGAACCAAAACACATGATGCACTCTGAAGACAGAGATAAAATAACAGTTCAGATCATTAGGCAAATATAATATTTGGGACCCTGCACAGCCACTAAAAAACAAAGCCTTCCCCTACTAATGTCAGAACCCTACTAATGTCAGAACCCTACTAATCTCAGAACATCAATAAACTTTGACAAACTTCAAATTAGGCAATTCGAAGGATTATGTACACTTTGCAAACCTTACAGGCTCCACTTTATTAGAATACTTAGTATCTGTCCCAGGAAATAGATTAATATCACATCGTTTTAATTTTCTTAATTACAAAGAGCAAAATGTATAACTAGATGCAGAAACCAAAAGTCCAAAAGCTCACCTTTAGAGTCTTCCATGCTGCAGCATGTAGTTCTGGTGACTGAGTGAGAATAATTAGCAAGTAACAGAAATCATAAGCATACCAAAAACTCTAACAAAAATATATAAATAAGGTATCCGGCAAATACAACTACTAAATTCCCAATACCAATTTCGCACTCTCGTCTTCGAGGTCAGAAGCTGCAATCCAATCAACTGATGGCTTCAACGAACAAGCAGTGCAAGCATGTAGAAGTGCCTGTATCATCAAAAATGGAAAAACAGCTAGGTGAAACTAAACAACTTATTCTGACCGATAAACGATATATATGCGCTGAACAACATACATGCATCAACAGCTGAAATTATTCTATAAAAGCATCAATACCAAAGCTAACAATTACATTTATAGCTTAGAGGCACAAATTTAACATTTCACGTATTAATATGATTAAATATGAAGTATAAGTTATAGAGAAAGATTGCATCATAATATTCCAGTGGTAAGGATACAATTGTAAAAAAAAAAGATAATGTTTCAGGTTGTACACATCCACTTGTGCATCATCCATTATATGCTCTATTAAGTCGATCACTAGTTTCTTCTACACTTTATGGAATAAAATATCTCAATTTAAACCCGTCAAAGTTGCAAGAGATGTAAAATGATTTAGGAAAGATGCATGCCACAGTTTGTTTGCATATGAATTTATGAGGAATATCTCTGGAAATGAGAAGAAGACAACTTAAAGAGTATGCACTCTGCTGATAAATCAGTGTGAATACAGATTATAGATCTTGTATGTAATAATTTTTGAAGTTTGAAATGCACCTTTACAACAGACAAATAAGAATCTGTTAGGCCAACATATTTCCCAACCATAGCTATCCTCACCTGCAAATAGAGGTTATCGTTGAATCATTGTGTTAAATAGGTAACTCAAAAGACACCATTCTACATAATGATACTAACAGAATCTTTGAGGCCATCAACTTTCTGAGCCCTGTTGGTCCACTCTTGTAAATTAGGTGGAGTAGCTACACTGAAACAGTTTTTTCATCATTAGTTGGATAATGTTCAATCTATATGAGAACAGTAGATTGTGAATCAAACATGTATCATGTTACCAAATTTTTAAATAAAGCTTACTTATGCAAGTCCAACTGCGCTAAAATGGCATTATGAGCATTTTGGTTCTGTAACAGAAATACGAACTTAGAAACATCGAAGGACCTTAAAAAGATATTAAAAGGCAACAAAGCATATAGCAAAAGATAATCAGATACTGAAAACATAAATATGTATAATCCACCTGAAGTAGAAGAGGGATGTGCCAAATGTTTGGAACGTCATGGATATTAAGGATATTGGCTACCTGCAAAGATTGAAGATCATGGCGAACTTAACTTGAGAAAATTAAGTGTACTTGGGGAGGTAGAAAGCTAAAGCAATTTTATGATAAAAAACAAGACAGAAAAAATTAATGAAGTTCAGGTGTGTATAAGAAAGTAAACAGCTAGATTCAGCAACTTACAGGAACATGGCAAAATTGTGAAAGCTTTTGCTTTGTACCCTCCAGTAATGGCTGCATTAACATGGGACATAGAACATACTCATATAGATATCAAGACACCACACTTAAAATAATTAAAAATCCATACTATTGATATAAGAAAACAGTGATGTTGTGCATAAAATAACAAAATGAAACAAACAGCAAATACAGCACCAATTGAAAAACCCCTTGTTCTTCACATTCACCGTTTCACATACATACCAATGCTGATGTTTATCAAACCTCCGTGTGAAAACTTTCTAGTTTAGAATTGGTTAAAGCCAGATGGAGTTGTTTACAAAATATTTTTATGTTCCCTCTTAAAAATCAAAATGCCACATTTCAGGAAGGTGTAATAAGTAATAACATAATCAAGCTTCTCAAGACTAGGATGAAATATGGAAAAAACATTGTATTTAAGAAAAGTTACATGGATATCTAAACCCTCCTAATTTGAAATAAGTGGAGTTGTACACGATACTCAATAGTAGGACATACCTCAGCAGAACGACATGCTAGAAAATGAGGAGTCAAGCCTAGTGCTCTTAGTTCCCGCACACTGTGTTGTGTAGGTTTAGTTTTCTGCCAACCATATGCATGTAGATATATATTAAATATTTAATCACTTTAGGACATCTAACTGACTCAACATCATACATAGGTTATATTTAAGATTAATGCTTTAGAGTATTACCTGCTCTCCTACAACACCCAGTACAGGTACTAGGCTCACATGAATGAGGCAGAAATTATCTTCTCCTGAAGAAAAAGATTAAAGAGTAACATGAATATAGTCAGTTTACCATATGAACAAACAAACACCTGAGAAAAGGCTGCTACTTGATTGAGAGCAGCAATAGAAAATAAAAAGGTATTAGTTCTGCAAGCCTTTTTAGTATACAAACACTGCATAATTTTGCACAGCCTAACAGAGATTGAGAAGCACTATGAACATAACGTACGAGGCATAATTTTATTTAAAATATATACCTACTTAATTTATAAGTACTGGAGGAAAAAGATTGTTAAAAAATGTATATCTTTAAGACAGTTCACAACTCATATTTGTCATATTTAATCATTTCCATAGTAGTCAAATTTACAAGTATAGTCAAACTAATTAAGAATTAAAATAAAACCACTAGCCTAGCATATCTCAAGAACCAACCAGATGTCACAATGACCTATTCAAATAATATTTCACCATGCTGAAGACCATAAAGAAAGTAGGGAAAGAGGAAACCTATAGGATAACAAAGTGGAACTCAATTCTAAATTAAAAAACCAACCAAAGCTTACCAAGTGAGAAATACAATTGTCGCAGAGCTTCTATGAAGGGCATCGATTCAATATCACCTAATGATTAAGTAAAAATGGTGTCATATCTCATGAATGATAAGCAAGGAAAACGAACAGTGATGGGTGAGAATGAGCTAGAAATTTGGTACAACTTAGAACTTTGGTACATCAAGTACCTAACTTTGAAAGAGTTCAGACAGTCATACCTACAGTACCACCCAATTCTATCACACAGACATCAGCGGGACCCGCTTTTCCATCCACAGGAATAACAGACACTGACTCAATCCAATTCTTTATTGCATCTGTAATATGTGGGACCACCTAAAATTCAATTTAACATGCAAGCGCGCAGTGAGCAGCACTATCTTTGAAATGCAAAAAACAGAAAATATTAAGTATACATGCAGCACCTGGACAGTTTTTCCAAGATAATCACCTCTACGCTCCTTGTCAAGGACAGACTATGAGAAAACAAAAGAAAGTAATTAGAATGACAGAAATTAGGAAATCACATACCAAGTTTCATGGGATATAGGATTTCAGCACCTGATAAATCTTTCCTGTGGTAATGTTATTGTCTCTAGTAAGTCTTACATCCAAAAAGCGTTCATAGTTACCCAAATCCAAATCAACCTATTGGGGCATCAAAATGACACAAGAAATATTATTGCCAAAGCTAGAAGGAAAATTGTAAAGCATGAAAACCTATGGCTCACAATGTATCAAATTTCAATTCTGATTGCACATAACCAGGATAATATGGATACAGACAACTCTGGTAAGTGTGAAGCACTTCTATAGCTTATACTAATACAAAACACATTATGAAAAGTTTTATAATGTCTCATAGCTATCCAACAAGTGTCATTGTCTTTGGATTTAAATTTTTATATTTGTTGAATGCGTGAGTTGAGGCAATTTGACCACCCCGACATATGTCTATCATGTAATGTAGGTACGGTAACAGGCTTTTACAACTTTTCATGACTTAACACCTTTTATCCTTTATTCAGTGATTAAAAGTAGACTTAATTCATAACTATAAAGTGAAGTCAATATACAAGAAGAAATATGAAGAGCAACCGTAAAAAGGTTCTCTTTATTCTCGAATATGCTCAAAAAATATAGTCAATTTGGATCATTGCATAGCCACAAGTCACAAGGAACAAATACAACTATTATAAGATTTTTAACAGAAGAATAAAATTAAACAAATAATGCAAGATAGACATCAATAACTGGAATCTGCTTCCCTATAGTGGTAATGTGATTATAACTTAATATTGCATATCAAAAAAATGAAAAGAGAACCTCTCCACCATCATCAAGAACGAAAACTTCCCCATGCTCAAAAGGAGACATGGTACCAGCATCTGTGTTCAAGTACGGATCTGTAATAACAAGAAAACATATCACTACAAGACAAATAAGGACACAAAAGATATACCCCCCCCCCTACGCATATATAATATACAAAAACACAGTCTATATCAAGTTATACAAAAATAATACCAAGTAGACATTAGAAAATCATAAATCTCTAGCTAAAGTCGAGCAAAATACAATAAAGTAAAGAAAGTGTAAAATTTGAACTTTATGATATATAAAATGCACAAATAAAATATCACTATAACATATATAAAACATACAAAAGCATAATCTAGACCATGTTAAACCCAAATAATACCGAACAAGCATAAAAAATCATGATTTCATAAGCTAATAAAGTGTACTGCCAGCACCAACAAATAGTTGCACAAACAGGCCACCACATAGTGCCAATACATCATGTCACAAAAAATGAACCGCCAAGACATCAAGTTTATAAAAACGTACATAATGGCGGAAGCAAGCAGGGGCCTAACCTGTGAACTTCAAAATTTAGTAAACATTTTTTTTTCTTTAACTTAAAAATCAAAAGAAATAATATTTTAATCCCACGATAATTACTTTCAGGCCCGGTTATTTGAAAATCCTGGTTGTGCCACTTTTTGTCAGTTCTTATATCAAAGATTATTCTGTCAGTACCACTTAATAATACATATATTGTAAATATCAGATGACTGTCACAACATGCTATTTTCAATTGTCCAATCAAGCCAACAAAAAAGACTTTGACAAAGAACTAAAAAACCAGTGTAAAGTTTATAACTTTATGCCTTAAGACAAAACAGAACATCACAAAGAAAAAGAAACAAATTACTAAAAAAGGGTATGAAGTATACAATCTAATTAGCGTAAAAAACACAGATACAAATAGAAAAGAACAAATACCAATTTTAATAGAGGTAACACGAAGGCCACAAGATTTAAGAACAACACCAACACTACTAGCAGTAACGCCCTTGCCGAGTCCACTCACTACTCCACCCGTAACTAACACGTACTTCATGTTTTTCTTGTTTTCTTCTTGTTGGGAAGCGACAGTTGTGAATGAAACTGTTTTTGTAAGTGGTGTTGAGAAGAATGATAAAGGAGTGAGTCTAAATGCACGCCAAATGTTTGATTTTATGTCTAAGCGGGAAATCAGCATAATAATAATTAAAATAAGGGGGCAAATGGGCTTGACGGCGGGCGGGCGGGCTTGGTTTTGGTTGGAATTTATAAATGAAGAGGATGTTTTCCAAGTACAAGAATAACGAGGGGTGTTCTTGTCCAAACTCTTTTTACTCTTTCTTTTGAGGGTCCAAACTCTTTTTACTTGGTTTCATACTTTGGTCCGGAATCATACTTTCTCGTCTTTTTCTTTAAAATTTTTTTAGCTATTTTTGTCTTTAATTTATAGTTTTTTTTTTTGTGCAATTATAGAAATGTTATTAATGTTCCATTTTGTTCACGAAAATTATTTTGAAGAAAACTGGACCAATTAAATTCATATATTAAAAATAAAGATTCTAAAAACTTCCGTCACGATTGAGTTAACGGAATTACTTGAATCAACGTGATCACATGATTGAATACGTATCTTTTCCTCAAGTATAGGCTAATAAAAATAGCGGGAGTTTTCATGTAAACGAGACAATATCACTCTCAATTTGTTCTGCAACAATCTCTAGAGCAATGGAATGGGATTTACAGTTATTAATTTTATAATTCATTCATTGTAATTATGTAATATATTGACCAAAGTTAAGTGGGTTTTCTTATATTAAACATATCGTTTGTTCTTATTTTCCAGTTTCCTATTGTTTATATTAATTACTTGTGAGAGGCTAAATATACATGTTTCTGTCAAATATTATTGTCTTACGTTGATATAATTTTAGTCTAAACTTGTTATGTTTTAATGTAGACTTATACTTTTACTTTGGTAGACATGGATATACGAGCCTGAACTGGTTGGAGGGCATGTGGACATACAAAAAGATTTTGATGTTGAATTTTTGAATTTCATTGATATCGTTAATGAATTCAAATCTTTATGTTGGTATAAAGATATAAAGGTAGTATATGGTAGATAGCTCAGAGTGGAAGATAAAATATGTTCATAATTGTAAATTATAATGTAACGTAATAAATAATATAGGTAATGATAACTCGGTATAAGGTAAAAGTCATATAATAATATTAATATGAAACACGGGAATCCAAAAGAATAGAAAATTGGATAAATTCAAAAAATCAAGACATGAAATTAAAGTTTGGAGTCCAGAGAAGATTCGTGAAAATAAGTTCATTAATATGTTCAAACCTCAGTGACGAATAAAAGATTCAAGGACTTTCAGTTTTAAAGAAGTGTGAAGATTCGATTAGCAGTATCAAAGGATTCTAATGAACTACTTGAGAAGCAATGAAACAACTGAAGACAGTGTCAACTAAAATTGAACAGAATATAAGAAGATTTGATTTAGTGTGAGTCGTTTGTGAACTAGACCAGTGCAGGAAGTATCATCACATCAAGGAAAGAATTATCTTATTCATTCAGAAGAAAATAGTTGATAACAGAGGAGTGTGGAAGAAAGATTGAAGAAAACTGACTAGAGTTGAAGATCATAAAATTTTCCAAGTCAAAGAACCTAGTGTCTCCTTATAGAGGCGCTAGTTAGAGTATACATACTATATGTCCCTAGTAGTGGCGCCAGTTAGTTAAACTTGATAGAATTTTGAAGTGCTCCATACAAGGTATACCTAGTGTAGCCGCAAGTTAGGGAAGACAGTGAAATAACTAAGTACATCTCCTGGCATGTACCTGGTATTGCACCTTGAAGAGGCGCCACTTAACGACTTAACTTGAAGATTCTAAATATTGCATCTTGTACCTACCTAGCAGAGGGGCGAATGGATGTATTACACTCTTGGAGGCGCTAGTTGAAGGGGAATGGAATTTCTTGTCAGTCATTCACTCTATCTCCTTATAGAAGCTATACAGGGTCATACTCTTAACGGATAATGATTGAAAATGATTTTGGAATTAGAAATTTAATGGATGTACTTAGTCTTGAAAGTACTGCTTTGGATTTTTATGTGGTAAAACAAACGGATGCGCTAAGTGATGATGTAGATGATGGCTGGTTAAACAGAGTTTTTGAATATTGTATTGCTAAAACTAGTAAAGGTATAATAGGAGAGGGAGTTGAGCATGGGCTAGGGCTAGGGCTGGTGCTGGTTGTGAACATGAAGTTAATGAAGAAGTACATATTAGAGTAGAAACAATTGTTAATAAAGGAGTCGAAACAGGGGTTGATGGTGTACAAAGTGAGAAAATGATGGTTGAATGAGATAATGAAAAATATATTGGGATGATACTTCATAGAGTAGTATCGATAAATTCAAAGATAACATATATAATGCAATACATGAGAATGAAGTATCTAGCAATAGAGATGATTTAGAGGATTTTAGTACTATATTTCCAGTACATGATGATATGTCAACTTTTACTTTGGGAATGACATTTTCTAATGTTATTGAAGTTCGGACCGCAGTTGCAAAGTATGGTATCTGTTATTTACTAATAATCCAACCACTTGATTGTAGAAGTGGGGGGTTGAATACAATCAAGACATAAATAAAATTTCTTCTCGAACTAAAAATGATTCAAGAACAGTGAAAGAAATACTGAAATAAAAAATACAGGAATTAAAAATTTCAGATGGTTTGTTTGTAAGCTCACCACCTGAGATATATATTAAAGAAATAATCTGTGTAAATTACAATGAATTCACAGCTGCTTTTACAGTGTTTGCTCACAAGACACTCGTATGAATATTATTTCTTGGGTTCTAAAACTGCTACACTTGGTTTATAAATCACCAAGTTACAAGTTACTAGACAAAAAATATATCTTATTATCTAGGTCCAGTAAGATGCTTCTGCATTCTCTTCATATATGACTAGATCAAATTGGATGAATTTATCTTTGATAGATTGCATTCTTGAATTCACCAATTTGCTTGGACAGAAAAGGAAAGTTTCCTTCTTCTTCGAATTTCCATGCAAATGGAATCTCTGCCTTGGCTCCCACATTCAAACTTAGTCTTGTATCAACCCATGTGATTAGTCAGATTTGTCTTATTCTCTATTGATAAGTCACTGTCAATGGCTTTTTGAACATTTAGTCATTGATAGTGTTCTTCTGAACAGTCGTTGGCAGTTAGCCGTGTTGGGCTTGCTAAGTAGGCCTAACTCCACATTAGTATGATATTATCCGCTCTGGGCAGAGCCCGCACAGATTTTTTTTTGACCACATCCCAAAAGGTCTCATACTAATGGAGTTATCTGGCTTCTTATATACTAGCAATCTGCCACTCCCACAAACGATGTGGGACAACTCTTAACAATCTCCCCCTTCACACATCGGGCTCGACACCTGTCGCATCTGCCTCCTTCAGTATGATCAGGCTCCCCCTTGACCCATACCGGAAGTCCATCTGGCACTCCGCGTCCCCCTAGGCCCATATTGGAAGGCCCGTCTGCCTCCCCTTAAGCCCATCCTGGGTAGCCCGTCTGCCGCTTCCTAAGCCCATCTAGGAGTCCATGTGAGATTGTTATGGACCGTTATAACCATAGCTCTGATACCACTTGTTGGACTTGTTAAGCAAGCCTAACTCCACATTAGTATGATATTGTCCGCTATGGGCTGAGCCCGCACGGATTTGTTTTTTGTCACATCCCAAAAGGCCTCATACTAATGAAGTTATCTAGCCGGTTATATACTAGCAATCTGCCCCTCCCACAAACGATATAGGACAACTCCTAATAAGCCATAGTCCATAATTGTTGATTGTGTAAGCTTCAGCCATTGATAGTCAAGTACTTGAGTAAAATTTCAAGGCATCAAATATATACAATTTACCCACATATTATACACATTCATTGATAGTCAACATAAGTTAGCCATTGATCAACTAAACTATCAAGTGCTAACTTGAGACTTAGTTGAATATGTTACAAAAATACTTATTCGAAAATAAGCTACCCTGTTACTGAATAATCAACAAAGAAATTATCCATCAATAGGCTACAAAATGACTTAAACAAAATGCTTAGTGTTTGAGTTATCATCAAGAATGTACATGATTCCTAACAATCTCCCCCAATTTATGACTGATGACATATCAGCCATAAATTAGCCCTAGATGATAACAAAACACTTCATAGATTTACAGACATAAAGCATATGATGTATTAAGCTCCATTAAATTAACATAAGTACTGGAGAAGAGTAAAGCGGGTGAGAGAGAGCCGGGTCGGGTGAGAGAAAAGCTGGTGACATGAATCTTGGAAATCGAAAAGGGTTTGATTGCTGAAAAATGATTGGGGGTAGAGAGAGAGAGAGAGATAAAGGTGATGTTGGGAGGGAGATGAAGAGTTTTTTGATTAAAAATGAAGAATACGATTGAATACTGAAAAATGATTGGGGTGAAATTTGCACATGATATTTTTTTTTCATGAAATTTATATTATAAATAATTCATCTCCATAAAATTGAATACGATTTTAAAAAATATTTATTGTAAATTATTTTCGTCAATGATACTTATAAATAAATGATTTTTTATTATAAATTAATTTTAATATTTATAAATATAAAATTAGACATTTTGACCTTTTTTATAATTATAAAGTTGCACCAAATAAATCTAAAAACTTTAAAAAATTAAAAAATGTCTACAACTGCAAAATGCAACGCAAATCACGAAATGTAACACTAAGTGACACATCAGCAAGGACACGACAACAAATGGTCCCACTTGCTGACGTCATCACTACCACGTCAGCAAATGGGCCCACTTGCTGACGTCATCACTGCGATTTGTGTACTAGGTCATCAATTCTAGTCCTTTTTTGTAGGTTCCACTGGCCACGTCAGTAGATGTGGGCCAGGTCATCAATTATAGTCCTTTTTTGTACAGCAAATGCAACGCGATTTGTGTACTGTTGCATTGTGCAACACTACGATTTCTTTGCAACAGTAGTCTTATATGTAATGTAACATCGATTAGGGCAATGTTGCAAAATGTCAAAAAAAAGGCTATCTACTATAACAGAAAGTGGGTGTTACATTTGAAAAGCATTGCATCAGGCCATCTATGGTATAGTGAAGTTGTTCATCTAGTCTGAGCAAGTGATGTCTATGATATTTCACCCTGCCTTGCTTTGCTCTTCCTTTCCTTGTTGTATATCAACTGCCTTTGAAGAAACCCATAAAATTTGCCCTCATCATCAACCTTTGGATCTAGCTGTTTCATGAGAGATTCCAGATTTGCCCTCATCATCAACCTTTGGATCTAGCTAGCAATTTTGAGTTGATACTGCAATCTAAAGAATCTTCTACAGCCATCTCTAAATTCCATCATGTGATAAGGTTGATGATGAATCTTCTTTCCAGCGTAGGGAATTGTCAATTTCCTTGGTAAAGCATTTTTGTCACACCAACTTTCTCTGATTTCATTTAGTCTGTTCATAATTTGACTTTTGTCACAAGGACTGTATAAAAAGCAAGCCTGCAAACATTTCATTATAAAAGTTTATGGCGTTGCTAAAATACTTGAGTGATGAAGTCGTGCAGGAAAAAGCTGAAAAATTGTGATAAATCGAAAAAAAGTGATTAGTACTCATACCGCTGGTCGTGCTAGTTTTGCCAGCTTCAAAGTAAATTGGTATGTTAAGCCACTGATCAATTTTTTGCTCATTCTATTTCACTTTTGTACGAATACTCATTCCATGTTCTTTTATTGTAGAAAATTGCTAAGTTAGATGGTGAAGGTACACTTACTGCAAAGCGTCAATCGTATTCAAAACCCGCAAGAGTCATACAAAGAGGTTGAATAAATAGTTTATATATATATATA
>PHNY01229156.1:0-11590 GCA_003724115.2 Anethum foeniculum
CATATTTTCGGTCCAGAGTCTTTGTTCTCAGTCCATTATTTGTCACTTTGTTCATATTTGGGGTTACTATTAATGTACCATTATATGCTCATTATTAGTGTAGTTTATTCCACATAATTGAAAGCAAGTTATGGGCTAAGAATTAGTGTAATGTTTTGTATGATTAAATGCTATTGATGGTGATTTTATACCAATTTTGGGTGGTCATAGATTGATGACTTAAATTTTGGGCCTGGAAGAGGCAATTAAGTGCCATTTTGTTGGCTTGTATATTATATTCGTTTTGATTTTGATTTTAGTATTTAATTTAAATTTTACATATTCATATTTTNTTTTATCTTTTTTCTTGTTTTCAGGATTGATGGATGGAATTTCAAGATGGGTGTTTCCCTCTCAAACATTAAAGTTTTGTTATCTAAATTTCCCCGATCATCTTTGCATGTCCGATGGTTAGATGATAAACTTTCTTGAATGAAGAAACTCCTTGTTACGGCTATTGTATTTTGATACAATTCATCAACGTGTAACGTTACTCATGACCAAAAAAAAATAAAAAAAATTACTTTATTATATTATTTTTCTATAATGTCGTTTATGACCTACTTTTTTTCACAACCAGTAATTAATACGTGGGCACATTTTGCATCTCTGAACCTCAAAATTTAGATGCATTTGACAAGCGCTGACCATGCCCTTGTCTGGAGGTAGTAGGAAATGGTGTTAGCAAACGGGATCAGGACGAGAAGTTTCGCCCAGGATGTTAATAAACAATTATTCACCTGAAGCTAATCCCATTATATAAATGATTGGCACCTTTGTCAGTTTCAGTTTCGTTAGGACAGTTCGATTTTCCATGCGTACTGATTTTTCCACAGAAAAGAATTAAAAAAGTGATTTATCACAAAATGGTAATTTGAAATTGTAGGAAACATAAATAAATCGAGTTTAACGTTGTTACACGAGCAGGTAGTCAAACTGTTAAAAAATAAATTGATTAATACAACTTGAAGCAAACAATCAGTTTAAATCTAGGTAAGATAGGAACACATTAAAACAACATTGGATTAAAAAAAAAAATGGCACTAATCAAGGTATCTAACTATGCTTGCAGACACTTTGGACAATAAACAAAACACCTAAAAAGAATAATTCATTATACTCCTATTTTTGTTTGGACATGTATTCTCCTATTATAGAAAAAGAAAAGTAAAAGGTCAAAAAGGGCTGACTCTGCGAGCTAACTTTAACATAAATTCAGGCACAAGACGTCTACGTGGAGGTGCAGCTGCATGCTTGGCTAAGGCTTCTGCATCTCCAGCATGAATCCTGCGTACCAAATCATCAAACATCTCATCGGTACCACCTCTCATTGGATCCTGCAGCATTACATATACATATTCACATTAACAAAAAACATCGAGAACGCAATGTAAAGTAAAAAGATTAATCAAGTAAAAAGGAAAAGAAAACAACACGCTAACAAATAATCAATGCAAGTGCAGCTTAGTTTCTGAATCTTCAGTACAACTTAAGTTACTAATATATTTTATTAACAACTTCTAAACTATGTTAATTATGTAAGCAGGTGCTAAATAGTATCCAAGAGATTCTCAATTCATTGGATCCGAAGAAAAAATTAATCAGGTATACATGAACTGAAAGACCTGTCTACTATTGGGAGAAAATGAATTCACAGGAAATGAGTGATTGTATACTCGCAAATTTCAAGGTAATCAATTTCTGTTAACCACAGAAAGTCCTTTAATAAAACAAAAAAAGTTTTGCTCTTTGTTGTGATGTTTTATAAACTGGATACACATCAGAATGATATTAAAAATTTGTATGAATCAAACATATATGTTACACTGATATTGAAATCTTGCTGGTCATCTAATTAGCACCAAGTAACACGAAGCATAGCAGGGTGAGATTCCAGTAGTCTAAGCTTAACCTAGACAAAGTACTCTAGTGCTACTCAATTATTCACAATAGAGCAACCATGAACATATTGAACAGAAATAAATAGAGACAGCTATCATTCACCTGCAGAAACAAATCTGTATGAGTTTTTCCTTCGTACAAAATTGACTCGGCTTTAACTCCAGCTCTTTGGAGTGTGTCAGCAAAAGTTGTACTGCAGAGAGCAAACCCATAAATAATTGATTCTAGGAAAGCTTGAGAAGATCTAATTACAGTAAATTAGATTCTGATTAGCATGCACTAGCTGCCAGTGCTACCGAAGGAATTTGAATCTAAGAAATCTTTAGTTTTGTGCCCGGTACCAAGTACAGTTCTACAGATACATGTGCAGTGGAAAATATATGTAGCAGATAACTAAAGATATGCAAAATCAGGGTTGCACAACTAATAAAGTCATACTGTAGCTTCAAGTAACAAGTGCGTTGCAGCAAAAGTTTTAGATCTGTTTTGTTTTTTATTTAACTGCGGAAAATAAAAAGCGTAATCTTCTACAATCTCAATGAAGATTCTAACCTGGCATCACATGGTATAGAATAATCTGCAGTACCATGAAAAAGGGCAATAGGAGGTAGGAGAGAAGCTGCACTTCTAATATTAGGATCTTGTAGCATAACTTCAGGAGAAAACCGTCGCAAGGATAATTCACCTTCCATTATGCTGTATATATGTTTAACAATGACTTGTATAAGCTAATTAAAAGGAAATCAATGGCATTTAGATCACACATGCTTGAAATACAGTATTCACAATCTCCCTGATACGTACCTTAAAAATAATGAACGGTACAGACCCTTACTATGAAAGTAATCTACCAGATTTAACAAATTGTACCTGTTAACATATGTTAGACAATACAGATATAAGCTTACTAGTTTTTAGTGTACAAAGAGTAAAAAAATGCATAAACTTTTGAAGAAGAGACCACATATTTAAATAGTTTTTATGGCATCTCAGGTAGGTTTAATATTTATGACCGGAAAAATAGATAATTTTATATAGCACATAATACCAACACTATGCCAAAATATGAGCATGGCAGAGACCAGTTGCCATTACATGTTTTACAGTATACACTAGGAAAGAAGACTATAAGTTAGAAGCTGTTGCCTAAAGATTTACCCTCCAGATAAACCAAAATAAGCTTTTATTTGGGAGACGCTCCAAGAAATTCGCTCTCCACTAGACTCTTTATTTGCCTGGTCCAAGAGAGCGCAAGCAGCAATATGTGCTCCAGCTGACTGTCCCATCAAAAAAATTCTAGAAAAGGAAGGAAAAATAAACAGTCTTAGCAAGCAAGGAGTAAATAAAATTATGAAACAACTATTAGGGAAAAAACTCTTAGGAAAAAAAATATTAATACCGGTTAGGATCACCACCATATTCAGCAATATTATTGCATATGAAAGAAATCCCTTGAGAAGCATCTTTTACCATATCACTCATAGTACCCTGCGGAAAATTTCTGCATATAGATATTTACCATCAGATTGGGGGCAAAGAAGCCAGCTTAAAATGCATTCGTGCTTGTTAAATTACAAAACAAAGTTCATCAGACCGAACAAACTAAAAATCCAATGTTGATGAATCCAGAACATTTTACACTCCTTTTGCATGCTAACCCGGCTAGTCCTCAAATGGATGATGTTCATTTAATAGATCTTGCATAAGGAGGACCATGGTCTATCTATAAAATATGGCCACTAGGGTGACCCCTGTGTGGCTGTGCACTTGCTGTGTTAAACCTTTGCAATAGGTGATGCAAGCAACAGATAACCTTACATGTTTAAATTTGTAGAAACTCAATAACCACAGATTTTAATCTTAATTAAACAATGAAATTATGATGAATACAAGAATATAAATCCTGTGACTAGGAGATTAAGAAGATCTCTAACACCTAACCTCAGAGAACAGATTAGATTTCTTTAAACATTACTATGCTAGTACAATTATAGAACCATGTTTCAAATTTATTTATCCCTCTTAAAACAATAAATCACATAAAACTTAATTCTAAAAAAGAATACAATATATTTTACTGCAAAAATTTCTATTATGTGCCAGGAACTGATGTATTTTAATCTAATTAATCCATTTAACTTTGCGAGTACCAATTGTCACCAAGTTGTAGTAATATTCGTTTCAATTTATGTTGGAGAGATCAATGCACTGGTACTGTAGTTACTGGATATTTGGTTATGTGGATTGTGGAATTTATATACATATGTATAAGGGAAACGGTTGAAGTTGTGATAGACCATGTCGGAATCATAATTAAGTACTGCCACTCAGAACAAAGTATATACTATATAGCATAAGAACGTCAAAAAAGGTTATGGGGTATTTTAAGATAAATTAACATTTACCTATAGTCTATGCATGCCACTATGACATCTCGTTCTGATAACTGTTGTCCTAACAAAGATCCCCAAGCCTTGTAACTGCATTACCACAGGGACAAGAAAAAAAGTAAGCAAGGATTATGCTAAAAACTCCCATACTAACTAGATTGTACAAGGAAACTCCACGTCTCCAACTATGTAGACTGTAGTAACACTTATGTGTTGCTTGTTGTTTTCTTTGTGTTTTTGCAACAATATCTCTGAAAACAATATATTATCAGAAGTTCTAGACACGTGTTTGGAGACCAAGGTATTAAAAAACTATAACTCATCTGGTAAAAGGAATGACTTCTATAGTATAAACCTACTAGTTTACCTCTTTTTCTTAAGAAACTCCTCTTTGACTTGGAAGAAAAGACCAGTACATTTATTGAGTTGAACTTTATTTACAGTTAGATATACACTACCCAGTACTCACCCAATAATCCACGCACCACCAGTTACAAATGCAACAACTGGCTTCGGTCCATTTGTATCTTTTGGTAAATACAAATCAAGCCTGTAAATTTTCAGTTATTAATAAATTAAATAAAAAAGGTAACATGGTATGCCCATATTTAGCAAAAAAATTGGTGTGCCATCATATGACATTTCAAGTCAAGAAAATACAAGTGATACCTATTTCTTGGTTCATCCCCATAAACTACACCTCTGCGAATCTGATGTGAGAAAAAATAATGGTATCCAACTGCAATAGACAAACCGAAGTCTTATGCACCACAAACAAAAACGTATCACTAGAAAATGGTAGTAGCATAAATAGATATATTAAAATTACTTGTTGCGTCTCAGAGACTAACTGGATATTGATACATGGAATAAATCGGAGCAAGTTCCAAACCTTGCACAAAACCAGGGAAAAGTAGGAAAGCATAACAGCCAAGAGCAAGAAATTTAACGACCCATCTGTAGCCTACCCTGAATAAAATAAATGATCAAAAAGAATTCAACTGTTTATATGACAGCATATCAACACAGCCCACGGTTAACAATGAAAAATGAAATTCTGCACGATTTTCAGTTCAGTAGTAAGCTTTACATGATCAGAACAAATAGAACAATATGTTCAGAGATTTAGAATGACAAGAAAATAACACAGGCAGGTTGTACTTCAACTTACTGATTCAGTTTAGGGCCTTTAGGCTAATTCACAGACTAGTCTTGTAACTTATTCTATCCCGTATCATTGTTGAGAGTCTATCCCGCATAATATCAGTGTTTCCTTTATGCAGATTTGAGATTAGTTACCTTTTTATTGATAAGTTATATATTCACAAAAGAAGGGGAGTGAGGATCCAAACCTCCAACCTTATTAATCCTAACTTACAAGTTGTAAATTTTCAAATTATGATTAAAAGTCATAAAGAGAAAAGGAAAGTCCGGGACAAAATTATATAATGCATATATCCATAAGAGACAACAGTGCAAGGTTCAGCAAGGCTTTGGAATTTGGATACTGTAACAAAATAGCAATTACCCAAATTTCTATAGAAAAAAATCGAGGAACTTTAAATGAAGACCTTGACTTATAATTTTAGAAGTCTAAAGCAGATGTATGAGGTTGATTAGAAAAGACGAGCAGTATTGTAATGATAACCAGTCAGAAGAGGGGTCGAATACGAAGCTGCTTATTCACAATGAAAGTGATTGTCCTATAATTCTATTATCTGTCTACAGCATCTGCTCATGTATCAAATGGTAATAACTAATTTGTACAAGTGATGAAAACACAAATATAAGGTTCCTATAATTCATTTTAACCGAACAATGTACCATAAGCATTAACTTGAAAACACACATACAAATGCAGAGAGAAATCGAGTTTTACCAATTTTACATTACATTTATCTTCCGCCGGACAAATAAAACCTAATTTATATCCAATTCAAACATTAAATTTATATAATTTTATTCGCCCTGACAAATAAAATTAAATTTATTTTCACTATCATAATACACAATATAAAAAACGTACAGGAGCAAAATTGAGCAATTCTTACCCAAGATAGCGCAACAAAGTGAAGCTAAGTCTCGAAATTCGATACGTATCAACAGCAGCCTCAGCAGCCTCATTACTCAAACTCTGAGCATTACTAGTACGATCAGACTCAGGAGAATTATCTCCGGAGTTTCGCCTACGCCACGAACTCAAGAACTTAGAGCCTTTTCGAGTATTAATTGAATTGTAACTACTAGACCTAGGCAGAAGAGACTTAATTTCAATTTTATGTGAATGATCAGCAGCGTCGAGAGATGACACGGAGAGACGATTCAGAGGAACGTAGTAATCGTCGGAGGTGTCGTCGGATCTGAGGAACATAGTGGCGGCCATTGCTGATGGCGCCATTGTGGAAGAGGAGGATGATGGTTGAGGGGGTGTTGTAATGGGGAGTATTGGTGACAACATATCTAGGTTTTATATGAGAGAGAGAGAGAGAGAGAGAGAGAGAGAGAGAGAGAGAGTGGATTGAGTGGGGACAGCGGAGAGGATAGAGTAAACAGCGAAGCAGAGGAGAGAGGCGAAAGCGTTCTAGTTAAAAGTATGTATGAATCACACGTAATCGGAGAGAACACAGTGTTGTTGTTGCTTTGTTTGTTTGTGTTTTTTTTTTTAATTTTTTAATTTTATTATTTTATTATTATTATTTTTTCAGGAATAACGTTTTCGTTAATAAAATGTATCCAAAATACAATGGAAGAGTATATTTTTCATCCACAAAGTTTATTACTTAACCGAAGATCTTGCAAGATGGTCCCGGAAGCTTAGATAATATCATCTTAATGTCTGAAGAAGATAACCCACAAATAAAGGCCTCGTTAAAATCTCGATAGAGTAAAATCCTAAGGGAAAAAAACTATAAGAGGAAAAAGAGTGTCATTTAAAGAATACATCATGAGTAGTGGGACTTTTTAACTGGACAGCTTGTTGCCATCTGTTGTTTTCTCATTGGCCTTCGTTCGCGAACTAGTTACGGTTGGAAAAAGTTTTTTGGATTTTTAAAGTACATAGCTATTCAATTTTGATTTCGATTTTTTTTAAAGAAATTGGAAGTATTTAATTTGGATAGTAAAAAGTTCATTAAAATTTGAGGGTATTTAAAAAATTATGGACACAAAACAACACACAATTGCATCATCAGTCTCTCTCTATTCTTGAATCAGCCGTCTCTATTATCTGAGGGGCTTCCATCGGCATTTATCGGTGGAAAGCCCCAATCTTTTCTTCTTATTATTAGTTTTAATCCATCTTTTGTTTAATCCAATAAGTTTCCAATTTATTTGGGTTTTGTTTGTTCTCTCATTGTGTGAGAGTTTGATTTTTGTTTAAAATTTTGGTGTTTATCATGTCCGGGATTCGAGATCTGCAGGATTTTCATGGTGTTGATTCAGTGATAAAGGTTCTTATGGTGATGCATCTATGGTTACTGTTCATCATGTCCGGAAATCTAGATCTGCAGGATTTTCACGGTATTGATTTTTATGGTGTTGATTCAGTGATAAGGGTTCTTGTGGTGATGCATCTATGATCAATTGCTCAAAACAACAGTTGGAGGATTAATGTATGTACATATCTCTTCAAAAAAATCGCTTGATTGCCTATCCAAGATGGAAAGATTTAACAGCGATATGATTATGCGTTTGTTCAATTTCGATCATATGTGTAGATGACGTATGGCTTATTATTGAATTATTATCCTTATTCAAAAAAATAAATTTGAGGGTATTTAATTTTAATTTTAAAAAGTTCATTAAAATTGGTGATATTCAATTTATATTTTAAAAAGTTCATTAAAATCTGATGGTATTAAAAAATCTATGGACTTTTTTTATTTGAAAATTTCATGAATTTTGATGAATTTGATAGTGTATTTTTTATAAATTATATGAGATTTTGATGGATTTCTAAAATAATTTCACAAAATTATGTAGGCTCTACAAAATTATTTTATCAACTCCGTTTAAAATCAATAACAATATTTCAAAATTTATGAATTACTATGAATACTCTAGAATCCGGATTGAATAAACCCCTAAATAAAACTAAAACTGATTAAATAGTTATCGCTCTAAGCCTCTAATATTGCAACTGGGCTGGCTAACTAGCAAAACATAAAAATATAATTGGGCTGGCCCATATCCCAGTCCAGTAAGTAGGAGCTGTCCAAGTTTCTAAAATTCTAGTCGTGAGTCGTCCATTCGCAAGCAACATTTCTAGGGTATAATCTGAAAGCGGTGATCCTTAAACAGTTTGAGGTAACAATCAATCTGATTTCCTCGATCTAATTATAATCTGATTGTACTTAACAGAATTTGTCTATTTAATAAAAATTAGTTCTTGCTTATAAAATATATTTTACATGTTATGTTTTGGAAAGGAAGCATAGCGTCTGCTTCTTGCTGGTGTATTGGTGTTCTACTTCTGTTGCTCTTAAAATTCTCCTCCTGTTGAATTTTCAGCTACTAGCATACCACTACTCGTAATACTGGACAGAAAATCTACTTGTGTTTTTTACCAAAAAATCTGATGCAGCTGGACAAATTTTTCAGCACTGGATTATTAACTTTTTCTGCCAATTTTCCAGTTTACAGTTTCAACGATTCTTGACGATATTGTGATAGCATTTTTAATTACTCCATCATTTATTAGTTTTAAAACCGAAACACATCTATTATAAACCGAACGGCAACAATAGCTTTTAGAAACAGCGATGCATTATTTCTCATATAATAATACTTTCTTGAGCATATAGTTCATGAATCAACTAAATATATTCCAACTTGCTCATGTTTGTAGCATCTTATAATGAAAAGAAATATTACTGTAGCCATTCTACTTTCTAGCTAGCTCGATCAACTGAAGAAAATCTTATTCAGAAAGATTACTCCAAAAAGCAGCAGCACATCCCTTCTCAAATCCAATCCAGTCAATCAAACATGTCAGAAACCCAGTGCAAGAATATATGCATGAAAAATCAAATTAATATGATAGCATTCATCATACATAGGGAATTAGTTCATTATACTATTTTGTTGTTGTGCATACCACTGCTAGTTAGTCACATGGAATAACTTGCTAGCTAGTATTCAAAATGGACAACAGATTGATAATTTAGTGATCCTTGGTTCTGGATTAGCATCTGAGGGGTCTAAAGTATTATCGGAATCATGCAGGAATAGGAGGAATTCATTCAACATACATGCACATTTGATTCAACGCGTGGATTGAGTTTTCTTTCCCCGAATATGGAATCATTAATTATCATCTCCAAATAATGTAGAATAATAAACAGAAACAGATTTATGCTGAGCATATTCCTGGCGAATTAAAATCCAATGTAGAAAACTGAGGCCTAATTTCAGTTACTATAGAGCAAAAAAGAAATATTATCTGTGAATAGGTCGTGAGCTCATGAGTCCGAACACATCAGATTTAACAAGCGATCATATATACATTTTTGATTGATAAACATAATTGACTTGCTTTGGACAATTGGACTGATAAAACAAGATTCCAATTTCAGTTTTACAAAACTACACACAAATCTGATTAAATTGACTACTTTTTGGCTTTAATGTGATCAAGACATATATTGGATACTTTTCGAGAAGATTAAACTAGACTTTATATGCCCTTACATGCGGTTCAAATTCAAATATATACAGTAATACTAGGACAGTAAATAAAGAACAGCATCTCATCAGTTCAGAATTCAAAAACATAAAAAATGCTCTCTTTGGAAGCTTCATAGCAGTGTAGTTTGATTTTCCATTAATCCGTTACTCCTTTAATTATATTCTCCTATGACCTAGCTTTTGATCTTTTCTGCAGTATTCTGGTACATCTCTAAAAAAAAAAAAGGTTCATCGGTCAAAACTCTGAAAAATAAAAGTACCTCGTAGAAATTGTTGTGTTAAGCAATTGAACGCAAATTGATTTGATATGATTTTAATGAGAATTGTTCCCCAGCCAACGTTGGATGGGATACAGCCGGCTGCCGCAATGAAACATTGCGGGAGAAGAGTGCTGTTGCAATGAAACATTGCGGCAGCTGTATCCCAGCCAACTGTGGCCGTGGAACATGCCCCTTTTTTAATTGGGAAATGGGTTGAAATGCGATGAAAATTGAGTACTCAGTGAAAATCTATGAAATTTAAATACAAGTTGAAAATAAACACAGTAATTGAGGACTTTAGCTGGTTTGAAACCTTAGTAATTTCATTTTTCATTGGGAAGGAAAATTGTTAGAATAGTAATCCTCCCTCCGTTTCAAAATACATGTCCACTTTTATAAAATCACACATATTAAGAAAAGTGGATGTTGTTGAATTAATTGCATTAGTTGACCAAAATATATATGTGGAGTAAAATTGATCTTGGAAATATAAATATGAAATGTGAAGTAGAGTTCATTTTGGAAATACAAATTTGTATTGAAAGTTGAAGTGGATAACTAAATTGAAACAAAATTTTTTTTTAAAAGTGAACATGTATTTTGAAACGGAGGGAATATAAGATTTTGGGAAGAGCCTTTTTCCAACACTTTAAAATTTCATAAGAGCGACCTGTTTCTTAACATGGTATCACAGTGGGAGGACTGAGACTCTCTGCCAGTCCCGATACGCGTATAAAATCAACACGACAACGCCTAATTAGATGCTCATTCATAACAACCTTTCAATGACTTTTTCAATTTTTTTCCTTTTCGAACTTTTAAACCAACCTATCACATGACACAAATTGGTCATAGCTGGAATATCACAAACATGGCGCATGCATGTGCATGATGCATCCAGGTGTGAAATAATTAGTAGTTACATTTATATGTTGCCAATTAAAGCTGAACACATGCAACTAAATCAAGTTTCGTGATCGTTTCAGATTGTCAGCTTAAGTAAAGAAACTTTAGAGAACACTCATGGAAACAGAAGTACTGCAAATATCTCTCTGTAGACTATAAATCTTCAAAAATTCAGCTATGAATGCGGTAACTATTACGGCTATCACGCACAGAACATGTATATGGATTTCAGTGAGAAGAGTTTTATAATGACAAATAGTTCTGCATTTCAAAATTTGCAGGACAAGTACTGTAGGAACAAAACAGAAAATACGTGTGTATGGAAAAGAAATGAACTGGGAACATATTGCTTTATTGTGATATTTTTCTTCACGCGTTACAGTACTTAAATAGAAATGAATGAAAACT
>PHNY01229213.1:0-10716 GCA_003724115.2 Anethum foeniculum
TATATATATATATATATATATATGAATTAATTTGATTACTTCAATGAGGTGTTAATTGAGAGTTATAAAAACACTAATATTATTTTATAGCGTTTGGCTTGAAATTAATAAAGTATTAACTTGGGTAAATATTATTCGAAGATGGTTGTTAATTTAATATTTGTTATTGGTATTTAAATTATTTAGATGAATGGTTTTAAATTATTTTGGAATGTTCAATTAATTACTCTCAAATATTTTAATCTTATTTTCCATCTGATATTAAACATCTATGTAATAACCGGAATTTTTTGACTATTGTAAAAGTCTATGATGAATAGTAACTATGCTGATTAATGAAATTTTTACAACCACAACACCCTCGCCTAGATTGGGAGTCACGACACATAACTATCAAGCAGATAACTTAAATAAGATAACAATAATAGCATACTCGGCTTACACTTTTAGGATGATAATGGCATGAAACAAGTAACTACACTACCAAAATAATATTATTACAACCTTATAAATTATACAACCTTATAAATTATACTTCTATAAGAAGTTACCAAAACTTTAACAGTCTACAAAACTATACATCTATTGATAACAAAATACCCCTTCCAAAACCAACATCTAGCTACCCAACTTTTCGCAAATGTAACACAGTCTTCCTGGACGTCAGCTGTACTCTGACCATCTTCGAGCTTACCTGAAAGAGATTAGATAACAAAAAGGAAATAGTGAGCCATTAGCTGAGCAAGAAACCATATCAAAAGCTACTAATGGATAACAATGAACATTAAGTATCATGGAGAAAAGATCATAAGTTTCAAATATGGAAATGATATAATGAGGTTTAGAAAAGATTTCTCAATTATCAAATTTTTCTTTAAAATCAAAACATTATTTGTTTCTCAAAATCTTTGATAAACTTCCCATAAACCAATCTCAAAAATTTCATAAAACCTTTTTACCTTAATCATCATTTTGATTGGAGTTTTTCAACGACGCTCTGTATAATTACAGGTGATTAGCCAAGACACGTCCCCATACCAGACAAAAGGTCCCTCTGGATATTATTAATTTGATTTTTGTCTAAAATCAATTATTATCATTTCTTCGAAAATCTCTTTAATTCATATTGTGAATTCACTATATGAGTTAACTTAAATTCACCAGTGTACTCGATATTCAATTTCAACTATATTGTAAAGTCTTCAATCTTCAAATTCTTTCGGACTATGCGATGCAGTACTTCTTGGACTATGCGACATTGTGTTTTTCTGTAGTACCTTTTTCAGACTTCACTACATATCTCTTTTTAAGACAATGCTATATAGTTAGTGAATAGTTCACAATATAAAAGTTTTTCGACTTCACAAAATCCAGACAATGCTATACACATTTTGTATCTATATAGCATTGTATTCATTAGATGTGCCTTAGCATTGTATTCATTATATGTGCCTTAGCCTTAGTATAATTTTCATTATTCTGGAGTGCTACCCTAAGCAACGGATAGTTACAAAGGGCGAAGGATGGTCGAGTCCCATAATATTATTTTCAAGGCTACTGTGTACCTAGGTACCCTATATGATGGTGGGCTTATACGGATGTGTATAGGTCTTTACTATATTCCGACTGATCAGCGGATATAGTACATAAGATGGATTTTAGTGTCCAATCCGATTTATTGTTGATCACAAATCATGGCATTATTTGTCCTTTGAAATTTTAAATTTTAAAAGAAAATGGAAAATAGTTAGTTGGTGAGATTATCCTAAATGAATCTTTCGGATATTAGAATATATAGTTGAAAGCCAATGCACGCTATTCTTATATTCATTTTCTGAAAATTGTTCCAAATGGTATTTAGCCATTTTTAGAAAAAATGATTAATTCAGTTTATTATTAGCACCTTGGTTACGAGGTATATAGTACTTGGTGAGCATTCCCGTCTCACTCTTGCTTTGTTATTTTTTTATTCTTTCAGTGACATCTAAGGATAACGGTAGATAGTTCGCAGTGAGTGGCACTATGTAGAGGTCCCAGCTACAGGTAGTTGGATATCTGGGAGTAATTAAGAGTAAATAGTTGCAAAGAATGCAATAAAATTCAAGTTAGTGCTTGTAATATTTTTGATGTTTAGATTCTTGTTTAATACCTTCACATGTAATCGATCCAGAGTCTGAGCGGTCATCTGTATACTTATGTTAATGTACATGTTTATATTGTTTAAAATGTTTTAGTGGCACTCAATCCTGGCCCGAGATCTAGAACTGTCATAAAATAAATATTTTACAACGTTGTCACCAAGGTGAAATATTCGAATGTCCACTCAAGCTAAACGCGAAGGACACCAAAGTGAGAATAATTTTGATCAGAAACCTAAATCATAATGAGGATTACCCAATGAAGTTATTACTTGATTTTCCTAGCTGGATAGAAAGATTTTTTGAATATAAATTTATCTTATATATAGACACACACACATACGAAATTCAATTTGTATCCTCCATCATGAGTAGAAAAACATTATGGAGTTTAAAAGACTTGAACATCTGAATCAATGAGAGCATAACTGAAATGAGGGGAGAAAGTTATATGACTACTGGTATTGAATAATATAAGAATACAAATATTACTACTTATATACTGAAGAGTGGAGTAGAAATGAGAAGTATTGAAAGCATGATGTAGATAATTTGAGCTATATTTAACCTATATTTAGATAAACATATGCGGGTTAAATCTCTTCGAACTGTAGGAAAAGGGAAATGCCAATTGTAGAATTCGAAGCCAAGTGGAGTTATTTATAGTGTTCAAAGCCAAGAGGATTGAACTGTCTAGAATTGCTTTATCATGATGATATCCAAATAAATTGAGCTGAATACTTTACGAGGATTAAAAGCATATGTTTAAACCGACCCACTGTATTAGAAAATAGAAACTACCCATTTTTTCTTGAGAGAACGGTATTAGAGGTGAGTGAAAGAATCATATTTTAAGGATTATAGCGGTAAGAAGAGTAAATTGAGGAATATTCCAGGGTAAATTGTAAAAAGATTTAATAGTTAGAACATGAATAAAAACCATTTGAATCAAGGAAAACGAGAATTTAAAGAAGATCAAACCATAGAAGTAGTTTTACTAAGTAGTTTTACTAAGCAAGAGAATATCATCTTAATGGATGATGAGATATTAGAAGGAAAGACCCAAGGATTAAGTAAAACTTCAGATGTGGACAAAAAATTAACTATAATGTTAGAAAAGAGAACCTAAGTGCAGTCATTCATAAGAAGTTCATCGGATTGAATGCCGACCACTTTACTTGTATTGTCAGATGAGTATGTGAAAATCGAAGTCGAAACGATCATAGAGAAAACCCGATTCAAAGATTCACCACATCCCTAGAAAACAAGTTGAGTGCACACACTTTAATTATGGTTATCACTTATGCCATCGAGGGTTCTAACGTCATTGAAAGAGAGGAGTGGTAAAAGATACATTAATAGAAATTATAATTTTATTTAGTGTACCGTACAAAATGACTTTGTTGGGAACGAAAGAACTAGTTACGCGACTACATGAGTTACTCCATATGAATGTCAAAAAAAAATTCCCAATGGACTACATATGACTTGTTTGAAAAGAAGAATGATGAAATTATGCTATGCGAGGACTATTGGAATTTGATAAAAGGATAACTAAGGATATATTTTATTTCATAAGACAGGAGACTACCATTTTTCTAAGATTCACTTGAAACAAGGATAACACTGATTAACATAAGATATTGCATGGGAGGCCTTGGTTATTTATTTAGTCAACTAATGTGTCAAACATTTCTTGGATTTGATGAAGTGAGTTTTGGAGAAATAGTTAGATAAGTTGTGTTTAAGATTCTGAGGACTTATTGATATACTCACAGACTTAAGACTTAAGAGAAACAACACAAATTTCAAAGTTCAACATTAGAAAGACTAAGCAAGGTGAGCTGTGATCAAAATTTTCAAAATTCGTGGTTTGGTTGAAAAGTCCAACTCTCAAGACATATGATTAGCTGTGTAGGAACTGTGTATAAGCCTTGATAAGATTGAAGCAGTTTTATATTTGAAGAGTGTTAAGATGATGATGTAGTTTGAAGTTTTCTTAGATTACCAAGATATTACAAAAAAGTTAAGAAAATTTGTTTTTAAAATTGTGATACTACTAACAAAGATGACAAGGAAAAGTGAGAAATTTAAATTGATAACTACATGTGAAGAGTGTGAAGAGAGTTGAGAGGAATCATAAAAGATGTTTATATCAGTAAATGTGTTAAATCTACTCGAGGATACATGAAGTTTGGTAATATTTTGTAATGAACTACATAAAGGACTAAGATTTGTATCAACGCCATATGGAAAATGAGTTTTTCATATTTCGAGACTATTAAAAGAGTATGACTGAGATATCGAACTTTTGATGTTGAGTTGGTTATAAAAGAGTTTGGATTTCTAATTTAGAGAAATCAATTGTATAGTGAGAAGATTGAGATTTACATAGAAGACATGATTGAAGAAGAATATAGGGTTAAATAGTTGTCCAAAGTTTTCAGGAATTACGACCACACCATAAATTATTATCCAAGGAAAAGGAATATATTTGTCAATATTTTGAACAATAGAGAGAAAAATAAGATTATGAAGTTATAAACTAAAGTCAAGATTCGAGTTTAGACAAATGGAGAAGGACTTGAAATGGATTGTGCATCCTCAATAATTTGAGAAATAAAAAAAAAAGATGCCAAGGAAAGTAATAGAAGAAAGAAGGAAAAAATGATGGCAGAAGAATTCTTGAGTGAGAATGATGATAAAGGATTTAAAAGAATTGCTTACACAATGTGGATCTTAGGCTTTGTGAGGTGAGATTAGGTGAAGAAATTGTAAATGAAACACAAAACTCGAAATATTCTATTAAGAAGTCCAAACATGCATGGAAATTATTGGTAGCCTAATATGAAAAGAGAAATTGTATATTGGATATTTAAAAGGTTAACAGGCCACTGAATGAAAACTAACACAAGTTTATTACAACCAGTAGAGCTTTTGAGGAGCACTAAGAGCAGAATAAGATAAATTTTATAAATGGACTGAAGTGAATCATGATGAGATATGGGTACTAAGGATAAACTCACCAACCCGTCATATTTTCTTCCGATAAAAGTATTCAATAGAGAAATAGTGAACTTTTATTTAAAAGAAGATTGTGGTTGAAAATGGAGTACAGGTGTCAGTATAGTTTGGAGGTGATGCTTGATTTACCTTAAGGTTTTGGAAGAGTTTTAAAGAATGTATTGAAATCAAATTAGATATGAATCAAACCTATCAACCATAGATAGACACGCTAATTGAAATGAACAATTTATACTATATATAAGATCTTAGGAGCTTAAGCATTATATTTCAAACAAAGTTAAGACGATTATCTGCCACTTCTAGAGACTGCAAGTGACATGTCATTCCAGTATTAGAATGCCCATGTGAGAAAGTCTTCAATGCATAGGGATGAAGTAGGAAATTGAAAGATACATAGAACTGGTATAAGGCAACCTAGTGAGCAACCTAGTGAGATTATTCAAAAAGGGGCTAGCTACATCAAGATAGATGAAAAGGTGTGCAAATATGGAAGAAAGGATAATGAGGAGAATTGGAAAGTAATTATTACAAAAGACTATCACCTTTAATAGGTATAATAAAACTTAGAAAGGAGAAGGAAAAATAGGTCCAAGACATGCAGGACCATTTGAGATTATAGAGAAAGACGTTAGTAAATATTTTCTATAAGTTGGTTTTACCCCAATACTTAATATATTGGTGCGCTTGAATATATTCACCAAGTATTGGTATGTTAGTATTAAAAGTGAATAAATTGAGAGTAAGTCTCATTTGTATTTGTATCTAATAGAAGAAAATATTTGGGACCTATAAACTGTAATGCCGGTCAAATATCAAGCAGATGGAATCCCAGAGGGGAGACAATGTAATGGCTGCTAAACTCCAAGATAATATGGATATCTTATATTTTAGTATCACTAATAAATGAGTAAAATTTGTTTTGTCTTTTAATAATTAGAATTAGTTGCTTTGAAAAATGTGTCAAATTATGTAAGCAATGTTAAATGCAAAAATTTAAACTACTATTTTCAAATTTAATAGTTATTATATTTTAATTAGTTATATCATATTATTTAATTCGGTAAAAAAAACTAATTTTTTTAATAGATGTTGTTTTTATTAATATTTTAAATGTTACTTAATTCTATTGTCCTAGTATGATAATATTTTCAAAAATATGCTATTTATACCTAAATATAGAAATTATGATCATAAGTTTTATTATTATTTTACAAAGATATTTAGTACAAGATATTTTTGGTTGAAAAATATCTAAACTAGATATTTATGATAGAACACTCTAGGATTTTGATATTTTGTTGGAAATATCAAGACTTTATATATTTTGTGTAAATAATTTTACAAAATAGAATTTAAGTAGAAGCTTCTCAAGGAAGCTTGTGTAATATATTAAAAGAGATATTTTAGAAAGCTGTAGAACCATAGATGTTTATGATTAGATATTTTGTAGGATTTTTATAAAGAATACTAGAGGATTTTATAAAAAAATGTATACTAATTAGATCAAAAATTTCTTTTTTCTCATATCATCCTTTACACTAATTAAGAATGTTCTCGTATCATTCTTACACTAACTATAGAGAGAGAAAGACATGATTAAAACCGGCATTATGATCAAATTATGGAGTGTGATCTTAAGGGTATGGTACTTTCCTCTTAAAATTATTATGAAAATTATACATATACTAACTATTGTTTGATTGAATTAAGGTCTTTTTGTTTGATATTATTTGTAGTTAATTATGGAATAAGTTGCAATTTTTGTGTGTTGTGGCGTAGAAAGTCCAAGGAGATTGGTTTGAATGTGGGTGTTGTGTGTGTCAGTTTGGCACAGCTGTAGTGATTGTGGTCCGAAAATGGAGGAGATATATGAAATGGAGGAGATATATAAGAGAAGAGAAGGGGAGAGAGATATACGAGAGAAGAGAAGGGGAGAGAGATTGAGGAAAAAGAAAGAGGAAGTGGAGAGAGATAGACAATTGATTGAGGAAAAAAGAAAGAGCAAGAGGAGAGAGTGTATATACACAGGGAGAGACATAGGGCTAAGAAAGGGAGAGACATAGGGGGTAGGGGTGAACCTGTGTGATTATTCAAAAAGGGCTAGCTATATCAAGAGAGATGAAGAAGGCGCGCAATGAGGATAATTGGAAATTAATTATTATAGAAGACTGTCACCTTTAATAGGTATAGTAAAACTTGAAAAGGAAAAGGAAAAGGAAAAGTAGGTCAAGACAGGTAGGACCATTTGAGATTATAGAAAAAGAAGTTACTAAATATTTTCTATAAGTTGGTTTTACGTGAGTACTTGAATATATTTACCAAGTATTGGTATGTTGTATTAAAAGTGAATAACTTGAGAGTAATCCTCTAATTGGTATTTATATGTTAGTATTATATACTTCCTTCATCTCATATATTATGTATACTATTTTGACTATTAAGTACTGAAATTGACTTAACTTTGACCAAATTTATGTATTATAATAAAATTTTGAAAAATACATTTTAAAGAGGATTATATATATTTTCTAATGATATAAGTTTTAAAAATTATTTAATTATATATTAACGGTAATATACGGTCAAAATTTAAACAATTTAACCATTAACTAGTTAATATAGGTCACATAATATGAGATGATCCAATACAAGAAAATATATGGGAGCTATAAAGTGTAGTGTCCGTCAAATATCCCGCTTTTTCATGATGAGCGTTGATTCAGCAGATCTACAGGGAGACAATGTAATGGCTGCTGCTAAAGATAATATGGACATCTTATATTTTAGTATCACTAATAAATGAGTAAAATTTGTTTTGTCGTTCAATAATTAGAAATAGTTACTTTGAAAAATGTGTCAAATAATGTAAGCAATATTAAATTCAAAAATTTTAACTACTACTTTCAAATTTAATAGTTATAATATTTTAATTAGTTATTTCGTATTATTTAATTCGGTAAAAAAACCTAATTCTTTAATAGTTGTCGTTTTTATTATTATTTTAAATGTTACTAAATTCTATTATTTTAGTATGATAATATTTTAAAAATATGCTATTTATATGTAAATATAGAAATTATGATCATAAGTTTTATTTTTATTTTGCGAAGATATTTAGTAGAAGATATTTTTGGTTAAAAAAATATCTAAACTGGATATTTATAATAGAACACTCTATAATTTGATAATTTGTTGGAAATATCTAGACTTTATGTATTTTTTGTAAATAGATTTACAAAATAGAATTTAAGTAAAAGCTTCTCAAGGAAGCTTATGTGATATATTAAAAGAGATATTTTAGAAAGCTCTGGAACCATACATGTTTATGATTAGATATTTTGTAGGATTTTTATAAAGAATAATAGAGGATTTTTTTAATAAAAAATGTATACTAATTTAGATCAAAATATTCTTTATTCTCATATCATTTTTTACACTAATTAAGAAGGTTCTCGTATTTCAATACAAGAAAACTCTGTTTTCCAAACAGAATTTACCAACGGAATACTATCCGTTATTAATTACTAACGAAATACTAACCAAATAAAATTTGTGGCTAATTAGCAACAAACGACCAACCTTTTTTAAAAGTTAAAAAATTCAACAATCTTGCAAGGATGTGCCAACGATTTACCAACGACTTGTTACCAAGGAAAATATATTGTTAGTAAAATTTTGGCGCTAAACTTTCCGGCCAAAATTACCAACCGAATGACTAATGATTTGTCAAGGAAAAGCTTTTATCATAAATTTGAATTACAATTAATATAAAATAAAATAAGTTATTAGTTTTGGTGTTATTTTTATTTTCCTCAATTTTTTATAAGGTACAAATTTGACCACTTAAAACGAGGGCTGAGATTCTTTAAAGGCTTCTGTATTATACATTTAATACTAATTTTTATATTTTATCAAATTACTTTAATAACTTCTTATACTGTGTATTTCTATTAAATATATAAATCTACGTTGAAACATTCTTTTTATATTATATGATAGTATTACCGTACAGTTTTGATATGATATAAGTTCATTAATCACAGTCATAATATTAATCAAATTTTTAAAATTGAAAATGAAATTTGTTTGCTTGAAGTCGCCGGGAGCCAAGTCGAACAAAATTTAAAATTTTGGAGAACTAACTGAACACAAGTTATCCCGATGACTACGTCAATCTGTAAACAGAAAAACTTATCAGAGTTAATACACATTATCTTCAAACAAATATCAAACTTAAAATTAGGAAGTTAGTCAGTGGGTGCACATTATAAAGAAATCGTCCAGAGCTTGAAACTAAAAACTGCATTAGCAACTTAAATAATCAGTTCCATACACTTACATGGTTTCTATTTTGTCATTTAGTCATTATCTTACATGTGTTGTTCAGTTTAGTCATTTGCATGGTTTCTATTTTGTCTTCTGGAAAGACTTGTCTGATGTAGTGATCAGCTGTTGTTTTGCGGAATTATTGTGGTGCATTCTATGTAATGGGTACTTGTAGTTTTTTCTTGGGCTGCTTTCTTAGAGCCTTTATTAATTTAATGTCTTGCTCTTAAAATAAAAATGGTAAGATGTTTCATTTGCATATGTAGTAAAAAATTAACAAATCTTTTTAAACAGTACAAAAAAGGTAATTATAATATTTGAGCATTTTAAATATTATTATTAAGATTTTAGGAGTGATACATAACCAGACATATAGCTTGTTTACATTTGACTATGTAAAGTTTTAAAAAATTATATAACAAATTATGACTATAATTATATTCCTTTATAAAAATAGTTATCCTTGCATTTAAATCTACTGTAGCATCCAAATTGTTATGCACTATTTTTACGTAAATATTTATAAATCATTTGATTATTTTATAAATTTTAGAAGGGGATTATGTGATGGTTGGGAGACATAAAATGTAGGTTAAGTTATGCTTAAAAAATAGTATTATATATGTAAAGTAATGGCTTGAATTTTTTTATTTATAATCTAAACTTGGTGGATGGGAATCATTTCATATTTATGATCTTGAAAGAATCAATGCTCTTGTGAACTATGAAAAATTGAATGAAAGATTCTGGAAGATTGAGATAGCCAAGTTCCTCAAGCTAAAAGTTGAAAGGGATGCAGAACTGTGAAGATTAGGGGAAGAAAGAAGACTCAAGAGAGAGAAGGAGATGGAAGAGATGGAGGAGAAAGCAAAACTACTAAGGGGAAAAGGAATGTGCAGAGTCAAATTCAATTCTTATGTAGTTGAGTACAAGAATCCACAAGGAAGGAAGAGCAAACTCAGAATGGATTATCTAGATTCCTATGTGGAAAGCTATTTGCAAGCAGCAGCTGATGACTTGAACGACTCACCTCTGGTTGAAGAAATGGAGGCTAGATATGAGATTTTACTAGCTTTTGCAAATATGAAAACAGCAGAAGAAGCTAGAAGGAAGAAAGCATATGATGATCTCTACCTTTCTGAACATGAGACTAGGCTGAGACAAGGAAACAATTTGTAAGCTTTCATGTTCTTTAAGCAAACAAATTCTTCTTTATGGTGTATTC
>PHNY01229213.1:35406-46924 GCA_003724115.2 Anethum foeniculum
CACAAAAGATCTTAATACCTGTAGTGAAGAAGGCATCAACAGAAGACCGCCTGAACAAGACCATCTGAAGTTCATTAACATGTTCAGGCACCGGAGTAATAAGGTTGAAGTCATTTGTAGCAGTTGGTATGATCAGTGTGAAGATCTAAAGGATTCTAAGTGAAGTTGTTTATATATGGTAGAAGAGTTGACAATGTTTTGAAGAGTTCATGATACTAAGGCCTGAGAGCGGAACTAGTCATCTGTGAAGCAGACCAATTGCACTAGGCGTCAGTGATCCGTGAAGGGAAACTAAGTATCATCATTAGAATGATTGTCAAGTGAGTACTGGCACCTAAGAAGATTGCAGAATGGTTTGTACGAAGACTCAAGGTAAAGACGAGAAGACGAAACCGCATTTCAGTGAACAAGGTCTCCAGAAACTAAGTTAAAACCTATCATTGGAAGGTGTAAGTGTCACTAGGGATACTCAAGGCTAAAAGTAGGCGCCACATACTTGTTTGAGTGAAGAAAACTAAGTAAAAAGTGGTTTATGTTTTCTAGTAGGAGCCACCACAAGATGCAAGTTGAAAAACTAAGTTAGAAGTACACCTTGGATGGCTCTAGGCGCCACATGCATGCCTTGCTCTACTCTAGGCACAACTTGGGGGTTTTGGCTTCGAAAACTAAGTCATAAGGCACCTATAGGCGCCACCTTGATGCCTATTTGCCCTTGTAGGCACCACTAGCATGTGTACTTAGCAAATTTCAAGTTATAAGCTTTCCAAAGTGCTTCTTTGCGCCACCATGGTTTACTCTACTTCTAGGAGGCGCCACAGAGGGTTTTTTGAATGCATCATAGGCGCAACAAGTTATTATGATAATGATTCTAAGGCATGTAATTCATCTCTTGGCGCCACTACCTTAAGACTTTAATGTTTAATCAAGTTTAAAGCTACAGGGGCGCAACCAAGTACCATTTTGAAAGCTGTAACATTAATTTACATGGACGAAGATGTGCCTCATCATCAAGTCATTCATCTACTACTTATCAACTATATAAAAAATACGTAGCAAATATATTCATTATCTCTCAACCATTAAAGAAGCGAAGCTCTTGCAAACTCGAGGAAGCTTTTCTTTATACAGTGATTTGACAAGAAGAGGTCATGTCCGTTTATTTTCTCACCAACAAAGACTTACACATCTGATTGCACTCATTAGTTATAGGTTTTATACGCTGTATTGATTATCATTAGATAAAATCTTTACCTTTTTAGAGTGATATGAAGCCTTCATAGTTTCATAGCTTATCTTGTATTAAAGCTTTCCTTTTTGATTCTTTGAATCTCTTATATTCAAAGGTGTAAGCAACCCTTCAAGGTTTAATTTCTTAATCTAAGAATTATACCCCGAAAACTTTGTATGTTCATTTTTAGTTTTACTTTCCGCTGCTTTAGTTTCGAAAAATGAAGAACATACATTCACCCCCCTTCTGTATGTACATTTGGACCTAACACATGAGTAGTCAAACCCTTTATCCAAGAGTTGGGTAGTATTATCTGGCTTATTGTGTTTGTTTAGTTTTCTTATGATTGTTAATATGTCATTGAGGGCTTAACATAATTAAGGGAGTCGCGAACATTTGATTGTATCTATAGGAATTATAACGAATCGGGAGAGGGTTTATAATTTTAGTACATGATATGATAGACGCAATTTAAGTATTAGATCGGGAGATTAATATACGAATTATGAAACTGATAATCCTGGTTCTTAATAGTCTTTTGTACTTTATATGACCATGGGAGTGGCATTCAAGGGATATTTGTAGGCATTATAATTTACCTTGGGAGAGGATTTTATAAACTTTGGAAGAATTGTTTTTAGCAAAACAAGACACACAAATTAGATATTCATGATAGCCATTGAAGAACCCTGATTCTTGCATTGTTTTCTCTCACACTTATTGTATAGTTTAATTTGTTTATTATATTACTTAGTAGATGATCACACACCACAAAATTCTTTGTCCACATTTTTGAACGGTAAGAGATAAAATACTTGAGATTGGTATCAGTCCTTTCCTGCAAACGATACTCCAAATATACACATGAGTAGTATTTTATATATTTAATAGAAGAAAATATTTGGGAGCTATAAACCGTAAACCCGTCAAATACTCTAAAAATACACATCAACAGTATTATATATATATATTTAATAGAAGAAAATATTTGGGTGCTATATATGGCATTTTTTCATGATGAGCGTTGATTGCGCAGATGGAGTCCTACAGGGAGACAATGTAATGGCTGCTAAACTCCAAGATAATATGGATATCTTATATTTTAGTATCACTGATAAATGAGATTGGTGTGAATGCGGGTGTTGTGTGTGTCAGTTGGGACAGCGGGTGTGGTAATTGTGGTCGGAAAATGGAGGAGAGATATGAGAGAAGAGATGAGGAGAGAGATTAAGGAAAAAAGAAAGAGGAAGAGGAGAAAGAGATAGACACTTTGATTGAGGAAAAAAGAAAGAGGAAGAGGAGAGAGATAGACACTTTGAGAGAGTGGGAGAGACATAGGGGAGGAGAAGGGCGAGACCTATGGGTGGTATTGCAGAAAACAGATGACCTGTGTGTATTGATTACTTAATTATTTTAACATCATGAATACATTTTTTTTGAAATTTTAATTAGAAAATGAAGATTAATTGGAACTTGAAAGTTGAGAATAATTTTTTATGATGAAATGAACTTCTTGGAGATGATGATTTTAAAAATTGGCAAAGAGATTAAAAAGATGAATTTTAGATGATTTTTTAAAATAGTGGGGGAGGAGAATTTTAGAAGTAATAACTTTATCCGATATTGAAGATTTTATGAGGATAAGAAATGGAATAATGAATTATCTTTTAAAAATAACATACATGGAATTATTACATTATTTTTTAAAGTAGGAAACTAGGATTAATTATTTTAGTAGATTAGTGTGGAAGAAAAGAAATGGAATAATGAATTATCTTTTAAAAATGGAATAATGAATTATCTTTTAAAAATAACATACATGGAATATGAAGTGTATAAATTTTTCTGTTGATTGGAAATAAAAGGATTAATCACATAAAATAGAACTAATTCGCAAACAGCTTAAAAATTGGAAACCTGGATGAATTATTAAATAATTGGAAAGTGCTTAAAACTCAGGGGTAATTTTATTAGACTTGAATATTTATTGACAGATTTATCTGTGATTTTTATTTATGTTAAAGAAGGATGGATATTGTTTAATAAAATTATTTTAGAAATGGTGCTATTTAATTAATGTATTTAAGAGAGTGATAAGTGTGTTATTTTTTAAAATATTTCGCGAACTCAGATTTTTAGGTACAATATACTGTTTAGACTGTGAGAATATTATCTCGTTTTAATATTACTTTGAGGATGTAATACTCTTCGAATTTTTGAGTTGTAATTAAATTAGGTATTTTTATATTGATACTGATTAATATTTCTAATTATCCTGTGGTAATTACATGGATCAGATTCTATTTAATTCTTATAATTGTACTATTTTACTATATTTTGGTTATTGAACCAATAAAAGGGAAGACTATTGCCCTTAATGTGTATAAGAGTAATGATGTATACTTTTGCAATTCTACATAGGATGTGAGGAAAATTTACTACTTCCCTTCCTATTTTCAAAAATTATTAATTTTAAATTTATGATTAAAGTTTCCTTTTCGTTCAAGTTATTTCAAGTGTTAAGACATTATTTTAATACCTTTATTTCTAGAAGATTGACTATTTTAAAATTATTATTAAGGATTTATTTAGAAAAATTCAATTGATCGTCCTAACTATTTATTAAACCATAGTCATTCTCTTTGTTCGAGATGGCTGTATTGTATTATTTTGTTAAAGTTCTATTCATTATTTCGGGTCGGTCACAATTTTTTAAATTAGTTAAATCTATTATTCAGATTTAACTACCTTTATTTATCTCAATAACTAATTGACAGATGAGTAATAATATTTGTTTGAGTAGGCTCACTTCTAGTTATTGGATCTTCACTCATGAACCATGAAAATCGATAAACTTGAGACATCATTATAATTTGTTTATTCATCACGGTTACTCACTTTGCTTCGAGATAGTCAAAAAAAAATTATTGAACTCAACCACTCTCTTTTGTAACATCCCACATCGATAAGAATAATAGTATTTGGGGATTTTATAGATACAAGTCAACAACTAATGTATACCAAATCGCTAGCTTTTTCAGACTGACCTGTGGTGGGTTGTTGGGTCTGGTATGCATTCGGTTGTGGGCTTGGATGTTATAAATGGTATCAGAGCTCTACCAGGCCGGAAGTGCAGAGGCCTTGCCCGGTTTCCGTATGTGTGTTTGTGGGTTCGACGAGGACGTCGACCCTATAAGAGGGGGTGTTTGTAACATCCCACATCGATAAGAATAAGAGTATTTAGGGCCTTTATAGATACAAGTCAACAACTAATGTATACCAAATTGCTAGCTCTTTTGGACTGACCTGTGGTGGGTTGTTGGGTCCGGTTTGCATTCGGTTATTGGCTTGGACCTTTATTTATCTCAATAACTAATTGAAAGATCAGTAATAATATTTGTTTGAGTAGGCTCACTTCTAGTTATTGGATCTTCACTCATGAACCATAAAAATCGGTAAACTTGAGACGTCATTATAATTTGTATATTCATCTCGGTTACTCACTTTGCGTCGAGATAGTCTAACAAAATTTATTGAACTCAACCACTCTCTTTCTTCGAGATCGTCACCAATTTTTGTCAACTAGGCATGTTTTGTTCGGGTTCTTTAAAATAACTTTCTTGACTTATGAAATAGCTCATTGTTCGGGCTAATATAATTTATTTGAAAAGTGTTAGGCTGTGTACTAGACTTAATTAGCAAATAAATTTTTGTGTATAATAATATTTCAAATCAGTGTACCAAAATATTATTTCAGGACTCATACTCTTGACTTCTCAACATAGTCGGAGGTGTACTTTGATTATGCCTCAAGTGTAGCCATGGTTAATATGTATCCCATTGTTTATGCTAGCAATTGAACGTCAGGGAAAGTAGGAAAGAGGAGGTTACTTGATGTTGAATTGATACTTTATTATTGAGTCAATCAATTGTTATATTGAGGACTATCTTTACATTCACTCGTTTTCCATTTCTTTATGTTTAAGTTATTTTATTCAAAGTGGTGAACTTGATGAGCATTCAAGTGCTCCCTCTTGCTATCTCAATCATTTTTTTAGCACTTAAAACAAAAGTGGTAAGCATTTGAGGCAAAAGGAAGGAGGGGCAAAGCAAAGGTCCATAGCCTACATGGCAATATGTACATTCTTGATATCAGATGTGTGTCTCACAGTTCGACTAGCGCTATCTTTTGAATTATATTATTATGTATTTACGTGTGGACAATGTGGTGTGTAATAATCACTACTACAAATCTGTTAATTGAGATCACCCATTAGACATCGGTTGCCGGTGCCACCAATGTAAAAGAGTAGGGAAATTGGAAAATATATCATATTTTAATATGCTTATTGCAAAAATACCTCTTCATTATAATTATTGCATATTTACATTTTTTTCATAATTTTTTTTAAAAACTTGGAATTTTACGTTTCTCTCTCACGCTCTCTATCTCACACTTTCTCAAATTGATTACTCTCTTATATCTATTAACTATCTTCTCCTCCATCTCTCCACGACGATTTGTTTTCTCCATCGCTTTTTACAAGTATTACTATGCTTTTCATCAATTTTAATAGTCAATCGTGAAATTGTGTTTGTTTTCTCCATCACTTTTTACAGGTATTACTATGCTTTTCATCAATTTTAATAGTCAATCGTGAAATTGAGTTTTGGAACTGTTCTATACAGAAACACCCTTATATGTTCATATAACCTAGGTTTCATTATTAGTAGTTGTTTAGTTAGGTATGTAATGTAATTTTTGAGATAGATCTGTTTAATTGGTTGGATATTCGAATTTATAAGTGTTTTGCCCTTTTATTTTGGTAATGTGTTCATTAATAGTTGTTGGTTTACGTAAATTGGTAATTTGGATGCTGAAGATGTTAAGTCTGGTACAGGGATGTCGGGACAATTAGAGAAGATTTGAATGCAGTTGTAGTTGAGGTGGCATCATTAGATAAAAATGATGAAATATTTAAAAATGAAGTTGCTGCAGTTGAAAATACTCCATCTATGGTTGCATCTGAAGTTAAAAATGTTGAGTAGTTATGGTATGAATTGCTGATTTTTTTTTTTAGGGATGACTTCTCTAATGGTTCTTTTGAATTATATACTAGTAGAATTAGTCTTGTATTTTCATTTTAATCCTATAGAATGGCAAAGCAAATGTATGGATATGAAAGTGAGCCTGAGTATCTTTTGAAATTTGATGGTGATTAACAGCCTGCGAAAAGGTTTTCTCCAAAAAGGGCCAGGGGTGTGGAAAGATTTCAACCAGAAATAAAAAGATGGCAAAGACTTCTCTAAAGACCAGAAGTCCAGATTCATTTTAACAAGAATCTCCGAAAATCTCAAAGAATTCAAAAATGTTGGATAAATTTCAGATTTCGGACTATCTAGATCAATAAGAATGATTTCAATTAACAATGTAATTAGGGCAGCTTAATATTTTTATTCTAGATATGAAAGATGTATTGTACAAGTTGAGCAAAAAGAATCAATACAATTTATGCTTTATTGAATTTCAGTAGTTAATTTGTTGATTTTGTTCATTTACTGAATCATTATAAACAGAAACGGTACGATATTTATTAAATTCTTCTTTTCTAATACAATGTAAGAAACAACATTGCAACCTTGTTTCTTACATTTGCAACCATGGTTGTAGAATTTGCAAACATGGTTGCAGAAGTTGTAACCATTATTTATACATCAATATTAGCTGCAATTGACAACTTTCAAATGTTTGGTTGCAGAGAAATGGAAAACATTAGTGTTATACTCTAACACAGTGGGGAATGGGATGAACTTAGTTGCATATTTGTTTGAATTTAGTTACTCTAAAGTTATTTATACTCAAAATTTGGTATTGTGCCTTTAAATTTACCGGTTGAAAGCAGTTGAATATTTGGTTAAACATAGTTGCCTTTATATTTAGGGGTTTACAATATAGTTACATATATGGTTGAATGTAGTTGCACTTATGGTTCATTTTAGTTGCATATGGTTGAAAGTAGTTGCAAAAGTAGTTGCATATTGTGTATTTTGATTACAGGTTTATAATATAGTTACATGCATGGTTGACTGTAGTTGCACTTATGGTTCAATTTAGTTGCATATGGTTGAAAGTAGTTGCAAAAGTAGTTGCATATTGTGTATTTTGATTAGGGGTTTATAATATAGTTACATGTATCGTTGAATGAAGTTGCACTTATGGTTCATTTTAGTTGCATATGGTTGAAAGTAGTTGGAAAAGTAGTTGCATATTGTGTATTTTGATTAATGTAATTATTTTTTAAGTTTCAAGTTTGTTTTTATGGCTTATGTTTTATATTTTATTGTTAATGATTAAGATTTTGGTTTAGGTTTTATGTTTAAAATTTAGTCTTTATGATTTTGATTTTGTGGGTTGAAAGAAGTTGCACATATGGTTCAATGGTCTCTTTTTGAGTTTAGAAATATTTAGTTTTTTAAAAGATAAATAAATGGTACGGCGATTTAGGATTTAGGGTTTTAGGCCCTATACCTTAAAACCTAAACCCCAATTTAATCGTGGACCGTAATTCAAACTTTGCTTTACGATTTAGGTTTTGGCTTTTTCTTAATTAAAGAAATGCAAGAAGTTGCATATGTGGTTGAATGTATTTGCAACTGTTTAACTTACATAATAATGCTAAAATAGAGTAAGTTGTATATAAGGTTGCATATAAAATTGATTATAGTAACATACTTATTGCATTTTGGGTTGAATTGCTAGTTGAATAGTTCGATATTTTGGTTACATGAGGAGTTACAATAAATTATAAGTTACATAAGAAGTTGTATAAAGAGTTCTAAATAACATAACAGATATTCTATGTTACTTTTGTGGTTGCACTAAGGGTTGAATCATGTATATAAGGTCAGATAATGAGTTCAGTATGAAGATCTATTACAAGATAGTAAATACAAATGCTTTCACAAACCTTTTAATCGTATTTCTTGTTCATATTGAAATAAAAATAAAGCCACAACTGAATTTATATTATACAACATGAAACGACTATTATCTTTCAATTGGAGTTCAATTATAGATCCTGCATTTGTGTTGTACAACATATACAAATAAGTATATAACTCAGCGCCTGAAGCAGTTGCATTTTCTCTCATATTTTTTAGAGCCTTTTTTTTTTATCTCCAGGCTTCGTTGTACTTGACACTGAGATTATGATCGTTCCTCATATCACGTATAATATCCGCAACTTTGTAAGTTGTATAATATCTTTCTTGTGTTGTATAATATCTTCTTGTATGGTTGTTTGAGTTGGTATGTGTACCATTTGTCCAGAAACTAGCTCCGCATAATCCATGTAATCTGCGACAATGTTTATATTTACTTCAACATTGATGTCATTTGTTGCGTTTGATGATACAACTTTTGTAACTTGAACCCCAATACGTCTATCATCAACCGTCGTTTCACTACGACCGAAAGAGATGATAGTAGCTGCTGATTGTCAACAATTCTGAGAAGAAGATATGCATCCTTTACTTGATATTGAATTAATATTGAAGTTGGTTGTGGTTGCAACTTGAGTTAATTGCATATCATCCCGACCGAGGTAGAATAGTCACAATTTGTTAGATGAAGCAAACCAGAAACATTAAAATCTTTGTAACTTGAATTTTCATCTCACTGGCGACCATGTTGAATAATAATCAGAATATTGTACATTTCTACAATGACAATTATGCAACCAGAACACAAGCCAGGTTACATTTTCTTTAAAATTATCAAAAATTATAAAACCAGCTACTCAAGAAATGACATATGTGCACATATCAATTGCAACCACAAACTAGTAACTCAATACATCACTTGCACAATTCAATTGCAAAGAGAAATGCCTAAAATGAATAAACAACAAACTTATACTTTCTCAATCATAACCAATCCTTCACTTCGACATAACTTTTCAAATTTATTCAACCTAACAACTAAATCACAACATGTTTCGACACATCAATCGTAACTAGAAAAGCCAAAAAGAAAGCACACATGGCTTACGTTTTCGTAATCATAATTAATCTACCCATTTAAAATAACTTTACAAATTTATGCAACCTAACAACTAAATGACAACATACTTTAACCCATCAATCGCAACAAGAAAAAACTAAAATGAAACCACAGCTAGCTTACACTTTTGAAAACATAATCTAATCCCAAGAATTTGACACATTTTTCAAAATTATGTAGCCTAAGAGCTCAATCAGATTGAATCTAGGCAACCTCTTATACAACTAAAAGCAACAACTGCTCAAAACTAATCACAAACTTTAAAATCAAACCTTTATAATAGAAAATGAGTAGAACTACAATTTTTATATCAGTTCAGTGATTAGAAGTTACCTTTTCGTCGAATTGTAAGAAATTTGCAAAACTAGTTTCAGTTTCTATTTCGATGATGATGTAAAAATCGAATCTCAAATAATCTCTGTAGTCATTTGCAATCAATGTGTTACGTAATCGAAGTAATCGATTGCTTTTTAATGAAAGCGTAAATGGAGTTTCAGGGCGCAATCGAAGTTTGAGAGTGTTTATGAACAAGGAAGAAAAACAAGGAAGAAAAGTAACTATAGAGGAATCGTATATTGGCAATTAAAATTAGTTAGAAATGTATATTTGCAATTATTTCTAAAAACTGAAGGTAATCTTGCATTTTTTTTACTTTTTCTAGTATATTTATGAAAAAAGCCCAAAAGAGTACTATCAACATCGGTCCAAATAAAAATGATGTGTATGAATATTCAGACATTGTTTTTTCATTCAACCGATTTCTAATGTAACTACAAGAAATTTGACCTTCACCTACCAATTTTATGTGTAGGTAAAAGTATAATATTGGTACGTTATAAGTTTTTTCTACAAATACACTATTGGTAAGGATTGGTAGATGATAGTTACTACAGAAAGACTATTTACCTACACATATTCACATGGGTAGGTAAAAATGTCATGTGAAGCCCACCTTGCTGAGTTGTTAATAATGAGTCATCAGCTAACATGTCATTAACTTACATGGCTTAATTGTCCAAATGGCATTCTGCTATTGGTCCATGTTTTAGCAACATGGAGACTATGTGGCGCCATGCTAGTGGTCCAAATGGTGCCCCACAGTTTGTCCACTTTGCAACACGATCATGATCAACATGGGTGCATAGGAGTTGTCCGCGTGGCAACTTTTATATAATCCATGTGACATAAAATACTGACCATAATAAAAAAATCACTAATAAATAATAATATAAATGATTAAATAAGTAAATTTTCTTATTGAATTCATAATTATTACATATAAAAACTCTACAAAAATTTTGTCACGCACTTACAAATTACAGAAATAAAAGAAATTAATATGAAAAATTGGATGCCCTAATAAACTATATCCTGAGCTCTTTACACTTCAAAATTGAACGAAATGATATCAATGCTTGTGGACTTCTTTTTCCTGGAATCTTCAATTTGCTTTCTTCGCATATTCGGTTGAACCTTTTTAATTTACATCGCAATCAATGTTTTAAAATGATCCCCTTTCTCTAGCGAACTTATAAATGCAAGACCCTGTATGCAAAGAGAAGATAATGAGGCCAATGCTACAAATCCTTAGAAATTAATTTGTGTCTAATGGTGAATTGTCTCTAAATGATACACAATGATCTTCTATGGATTGCAAGTAATATTAACAACAAAATGACATATATTTACCTCGATGAATATCACTTTGGGATTGAAATTAGTAACATAAGCTAGATGAATGAAATTCTCACCAATCATAGACTCACGATTCGTTGCTGCGATGCTCCAAAAATAAATTCTTTTTGACCTTGTATATCCTGAAAAACTTTTAAAAAAACTACAAAGGGAGAAAATTAAAAACAAGGTGGTTAACACTATCAAGAATTCAAACACATCTGCATCTTATCATTCACACGACCAAGATATAATACGTATTTTATATATATATATAAAACAAGATAAAAGAAAGAGACACCACGACACCAATATCAATCCGTTTTCTTCCAGTTTTTTCTGTTATTCCAAGGCAAGTACTGAAGAATCCCTTAATCAAAACCAATGAACTATTCATACATTGTTGAATAGAAATAATGAATACCAATCTTTCATAATTTTGTCATCCTCCAATTGTTTTCGAATGGGCCCATTCAACGATGTAAAATATCACAATGTTATAAAAGAATCAATTAAAAAAGATCCCCCAATTCCAATTAGGAATTTCTTGGACC
>PHNY01229230.1:0-11092 GCA_003724115.2 Anethum foeniculum
GTGGCATGAAAATTTTCCTAATCCTCAAAATTACTATTCATCCACCAAATCACTATTCACTGATGCACTTCATCTTCATAGAAAAAGTTTTAATTCTACCAAAAATTTGGGTTCTTACAGCACATGTTCTGAAAAGATAAGAGAGAGGTAAATAAAGTTATTTTTCAAATTTTTGAGAATTATATTTACACACAATTGTCTATCTCTATTCTCTCTATTCTTTGTTTTCGTCTCCTTAACTCTAAAACCCTAGATATCAAAAATCTTATATTCTTCAAATCAATGGCAACCAAAGCTTTCATTTTTGATGGGGCAAAGTTTGTGACTAATAACTATGCAGCCATCCTCGATAATGATGGAAAAGACTGTGATTTTCATCTGATTCAAATTTCTTGAAGGTTAGTGAGGTGGGTTTTGCCTTAACAAACCCACCAGTGATTTCTGGTAAGCAGGTCCTGGAGTTTTAGCCAACTGCTACTTTCGATGATGGTGGTGACAATGGTACACCAATCATAGTGTTCTCTCATGGTGACGAAGTGAGAGTTGTCACACCTCAGACAATACGAGATGCTCACCATCTACCCACACATGATGGGTACACAATATTCACTGGGGATACATCAATTAGAAACTTCTTCATACTAATTGGCTATGAGGGGTTTCTAGACAAATTGGGGTAGTTGAAAAGGCCTGGATTGAGGAAGGAATGAAACTTTTTCTTCGACTGCATTACAAGGGCTTTTTCAAATAAATGCACAAATTTTAATGCCCTTCCACAGATGTCTCAGCAGATAGGGTATTCTTTAATCTATAATTCTTATTATGATTTTGGTAATGTTTTGATGAAGTTCATAGGAGATAGATTATCTGCGGATATAGGAACTATTGATTATGCTAGATTCTGTCAGCTTATTTTTACTTATTGCTTTCCTAATGTAGAAATCTTAAATGCTGATAGAATAGATAGTTTTAAATTGAATAAGAGGGCTTTCAAAGACCTCATATCTAGGGATGGTAAAAAGGCCTTTGTGCCTCAGTTCAGGGTACCTGCACAGGTCAGGCAAGTGCTACTTGCAGCTATGCCTACTGTGTATGGAGTTGAGAATGTATAAGGAGCTATGCTGCAGGCAGCTACATGGCAACTCCTTGCAGCTAACCCCAGCTCCACAACCCAAACACAACCACAAACACTTTTCACCTCTGGTATCTCTCAAAAGACATCTGTTGTAAAGCAAAAGAAGTTAGCAAAGTCTGATGCTTTACAGCATGCAAGACCAAGGACTTCTTACAAACCCTCAAACACTGATAAGTCAAAGGGGGTACAAGGTGGACAACAGGGCACTCAGCCAAAGAGAAAGTTGATAGATGAAGACACTGATGAAGAAGACAATATGGTCTTGTCTTCTAAGTTCAAGAAGCTAAAAACTGATGGAGGAGAAATAGCAGCTGGTGGTCATCAGGACCAAAGTTCTTCAAAGGTTTAACTCACTAAGAAGAAGAGATTGTTCAAAACAGCTGAGCTTCATCAAAAGAAAATCTCTGATATCTTCTCAGGATTTTGAACAGGGAGTCATAAGGAAGCTACTAATTCTTCTCCACATGAGAAGAGAAAACAAACAAGAAGCACAATGTCAGAGATTGAAAGGGCTAGAGCTAAAAGGGGGTTCAAGCCACACCAGTATTAGCAGGAGTCAGGCACCCAAGAACCTGCATCTCAATATGATGCAGCAACCACTACTGACTCAGTCACACAAGAACCTTCTGCTCAAACGGCTGAAGAAGATAGTACTATATCTGCTGATATTGGAAAATTAAACTCTGATAAGCTCAAGCCAAGGAAAAAGAAGAAGGTTGCTGGAGTAAAGCTTTCTGACATTCTTGAAGAGAAATCTTCAGATGAGGAAGGGGAGCCACGAGAACCTATATCTGAAAGGGATATTCCTAGATCTTCCTGTCCCACAAGAACCTTCACCTGCAAAAGGTGAAGAAGACAAAGTAAAGACATCTGCACTGGTACTTGATACAGCTGGGAGATTTTCTTCATCAAAAGAAAATCTTTGATATCTTCCCAGGATCTAGAACAGGGAGTCATAAGGAAGCTACTGATTCTTCTCCACCTGAGAAGAGAAAATAAACAAGAAGCACAATGCTAGAGATTGAAAGGGCTAGAGCTAAAATGGTGTTCAAGCCACATCTATCAGCAGGAGTCAGGCACACAAGAACCTGCATCTCAATGTGATTTAGCAGCCACTACTGACTCAGTCCTATAAGAACCTTCTGCTCAAAGGTCCGGAGAAGACAGTACTATATTTGCTGATATTGGAAAATTAAACTCTGATAAGCTCAAGCCAAGGAAAAAGAAGAAGGTTGCTGGAGTAAAGCTTTCTGACATTCTTGAAGGGAAATCTTCAGATGAGGAAGGGGAGCCACGAGAACCTATATCTCAAAGGGATATAGCACTCCCAGATCTTCCTGTACCACAAGAACCTTCACCTGAAAAAAAGAGAAGACAAAGTGAAGACATCTGCACTGGTACTTGATACAGCTGGGAAGGTTCATTTCGCTGTGGAGGGAGCTGACAATATTAAAGTCACTGATGAACTTCCAGTTCCTCCAGTATCAGTGTTTGCTGATAAAGCTGTTCCTTAACCAGAAACCCAAGGTGCTCAGAGTACTCCAGGAACATGTTCTGATTTTCAGACTGTTCCAATATAGAAAATTAACTCTGGGTCACCAAACGCTGATACTAATCATGCATGTATAAACACTGATACTTCTCTACAGTTAATTTCTTCTTGTTTACCTTCTATAACAATAAAAGGAAATGTAGTAATGGGAATCTCCATTTATACTACAGCAAGTCCAACACATTTTGTCCTTCCATCCTTTCCAACAAATACTGATGCTACAATTGCAGTAGATGAAGATGCACTGTTAGCAGGAAGAGTCATAGATGTTGTTGCTAAAGACTTGTTATAGCTGCTAAACATTCCTGAAGGTGCACAAGTTGACACAACAGATGCTACAGTAGATGAAGGGGCAGTAAGAGCTAATGTTGCAAATACTGATGATGTGGAGACAGATTTGGCCCACACACAGTAGAGATGGATCTAGGAAATCTAAATCCTGATGCTGAAGGAGAAGTGGCACAGGCTTCATCATCTGATGAAGAATCACCATCTGGGTCTATCAATGTTGCCCTTCAGCCTGATGAAGATCTGAATGAGGTCATCTTTCCAGATGATATGCCTCAACAGGAGAAGCTGAAGCAACAAGATGAACACTATCAATCACTCCCAGTTAAACACAGAAGTGATGAGTGGAGAAATCAGTGGAGGCATCCTGAAAGGACCTTTACTTATAAAACTGCTCATGATCATCTGCAAATAGCTGAGGATATTATTGAAGATCCATCTTTGCTAGCACATCTTAAAGTCTCTGTTATTTTGGTCAAATCTCTTCCTACAAATCATAAGGAAGTCAAGGCTGATGTTGACAAGGTAAGGCAAGACTTGCTGAGCTAAAGGTCAATCAGGATTTAGCACTGAAGAAAGCTCTCAGGCCAATCACTAACAGACGGACTGAGAAGAAGTAGGAGGAGATGTCAAAGCTCTATGGAACTTCTCTTATCTTTCTTTATTGATGAAGACAAAAATGGGGATATAATTGCTAAATCTAAATGCACTCCTTTCATCAGAGGATATAAAGAAGATGATGATGCTGCTGATGGTGGAAATAAGGGAGGAAATCCATCTAGGAGTAATATGGGAGCTGGTGCTGGTAGCAGTGGTGTTGTCAAAACTCCTAGCCATGCTGTAAAAACCAGAGGTGGAGGTAGTGGTGCTGGTAGAGGAAGAGGAAGAGGAAGAACTCTGATCAAGACACAAAAGCTGACTACTGTTACTACTCAAGTCAGAACTGAAGAACAAACTCTGAGGGTAGCAAATACTGATGAAGTCCAGGCTGATAGGGTGATTGAAGCTGGTACTGAAGCTAGTCAGTTTATTTAGACTGTTGAGATTGAAGGAAAGTCAACCACACTCTACTACAGAGATCAAAAGATCATTGATGTTGATGAAACTATAGCTAGGAAGTTTCTTCAAGAAGATCGAATTGACTTGGAGCAGATCAGACAGATGGAAGCTAACTTTGCTCTTCTCAAATCTAAATCAAATACTGATGCTGCTAAAGCCATTACCAACTATCACTACAAGAAAAAGGTTAATAGACATCACACATTAGACATCGGTCGCTTATGCCACTGATGTTAAAAGATTTAATAACATCATCCCGCGTAAATGTGATGTCTTTCATTTTTTAAAACATCACTTATTTTACAACCGATGTCTTAAGTACACGAAAAAAATTAAACGCGCGCCCGGTCTAACTCTTTCCCACTTAGTCGAAATCTTCCCCGCTTATTACCAAATTTTCACTTGACAAATAATTCCCTCGTCAGCTAACTTTTTATTTCCCCTCTTTTCTTATTCTCCCTCTCGCACAAAACAAAGACTGCCTCACGACTCCAGATATCTAGACTAACCTCTCCCAACTCTCTCTTCTTTATCTCCTTTATGAAGAACCATAAATCACACATAACAACACAAAGTAACTAGTTACCTCTCACTACATAACACTGCACAAAACGTCTCTCACTGCTTGATGTTGAAATCAAATCGATTTGTTCAATTGGCTTGTTTGAAGCTCGAATTGGTAAGTGGGTAAACTGATTTTATATGTATAATGAGCATTTGTAAGCATTCTTTTAGATGTAAATGGGTTTTTTTTAAATCGAAACCCTAATTTTTTAAATTGGATTTTTATTTTTAATGAATGGTATTTGTTCTTAGGAGCATTTTTTGAGTAAGGATCAGTATGGAGTATTCAATAATTTCGATGTAGTTTGTAGTTACTAATTTTTTTTAAATTTTTTTATACAGAAAAATTGTACATTTGTAACAAGAACACTTCGTACAATTAAGAAGCTCTTATTTAGTTAACAAATATAGTGTGTGTAATTTTTTATATTAGATGTATTAACTGTTAGATGTGTACATTCAGGAGTTTGTTAGATTATGCTATGTTGGTGGTAGCCTCCCATACCTGGAGTGGTTAAAAGAAAACACAAGGACTAATTTCATTGTGAGTCATAGCATATATATGCATAGTTTGACTGGAGACCTGAGAATTTGTCTATATTTGATAATTTATAATAATTTACTCAAGTCTTTAGAGTTTAGTTTACCCACTATTTGGCAAGCGATCCATTCCCATACCTGCACTTTTAAACTTTACCAAGTAAAACTTTCATTGTCCATTTGTATTTATTTTCAAATTTATATCATCAAGTCTACAAACTTTTTTGTAGTTGTGTCTAAAATATTTAAGGTTCTTGCATTCAATGGATTTTGGACTTTATTTTTTCAAAGGATGGGGAAATGACTTGCTGTGAAATATTGGCCACTTGAAAACCTTCAATTATGGTATCAAAGTATATTTTATTTTTAGTTTATATAACTAATTCGTATACTAAACATCTATTTTAACATTTAGTTAAATTTTTACAAGATACAATTTAGTTATATTCATTTATTATCCTTATTAAATTATCACGATTTTAATCTTACTGGTTTATTTTCAGGCATTCTTCTTAGCCAATGCTTCTCAAGCTTCAAGGAAGTCCTCCGCTATGATGGCCAATGAAGCTGTAAGAAGGCTCTGTAAGTGATTTGTTCAGTTTTCTTTATCAAGCTTAGGTGGCTATATTATGGGAGATTAGGCTTTACTTACCGGTGACTTCTTGTTTAGTCTTATAAATGTTTTATCATGTAGTGGGACGGTATGGTTGAGTACTTCGGAGAATAGTTGACTAGTTTTAGTTGTAGAGTTGTAGTTTTGTTATAATTGTCATAATATAGCTATACGTTTAAAAATATATTTGTTGTTCATCTTAATCAACCTCTCACTAGTATTTGTTGTCATTAATTTATATTGAATATTTTGTATTTTGTGAATGATTGAATATTTTGTGAGTGTCGGTTTTTCATTTTGTGTATGCCTCGAAAGACACCGGATTAATTAAATACTTATGTGAAAGTACTAAATATACATCAGATTTATTTTATAAAAACTGATGTCTACCGTTAGAATATACATCACTGTCATCAAAGCAAAACTGATGTCTAAAAAAATATTATAAATCACTTTTCTTAGGTAAAACTGATATCTAATAGACAGATACAAAATTTGTTTTTTTTTTCTAACAACTGATGTCTAAAAGCTAAATAGACATCATACAAAAGTGATGTCTAAGAAACAAATACACATCACTTTTTTGTTAACAAAACTGATGTCAAAGTATAAGATAGACATCATATCTAGGGAAAAAATTCGATGTCTAACAACATATTATACATCACTTTTAAATAAAAAGGTGATGTGTATGTGGATAAATACTTAGTGTGTTATATGTTTAATGACATATAGTGCATGTAATTTGTATATAAACTTAATTATGTGTAATATATTTTATAAAAATTGGTGGAATAGACATCATAATTTAAGTTATAACCGATGTGTAATTTAGTACAGACATCGGTTTCAGGCCGATGTCTAGAATAGACATCACCGAAAAAGACATCGGTCGAGAAACAACATAGACATCAGCTAGAAACCGATGTCTACTGACATTTTTCTTGTAGTGTATCCTAAGAAGAAGAGGACACAAAGGCCTAATGAGAAAGGCATTGTGATCAAGGAAGCCACAAACTCTGATAGACATGTGACAAGATCTCAGGCTATTCTACAGGCTGACAGGAGACACATGTGATCAAGGGGAAGCAAAAGGTTGATGAATTTCCATCCAAACCTGTTCCAGTTTACATAGATCCAATTTTTCAAAAGCCAGATACTGATTGGGCTGGAGCAGATGAGGATGAGAAAGAAAATGAAGAGGAAGCTTACTTTCAAATCAGCAAGAAGAAAAGAAGAATTATTGAAGGTGCTGATTGGGAAGATAAGGATAAAGGAACTTCAATCACTGACATTGCTCAAATTGAAGAGATAAATGCTGATAAACAACTCTTAATAACCTCTGGCATTGCTCAAGTTGAACCTGAAACACAAGTTCTAAATTTCGAAGTAGCAAATCCTGATATTTTAAATCCTGATGTAAACACTGATGAAGGTGAGGTAAATACTAATTACTGTAAATCCTGATCTCTCACAGTTATCTACTGTTGAGAAGATAAAGTTGTTATGGCAGAACAAGTGAGTGCCTCAGCCAATGAAGGATGAGCTATGGAAGAAAGTCTTTAGTGACAAGGTGTTAGCAAGAAAACCTAATACTAGAGACAGACTTGGTGTAGAAGGTGAAAGAGTTTATCAAGGAGATGCTCTCAGTATAAAAGACCCTACAGCTCTTACTGAAGATATATGTGAAGAGATTCAGCTGAAGCACTTGCAAAATGTGATTTCTGTGTTTCTTGTTCTTGATCATTTTGATGGGAACACACCTAAGGAAAAATGTTATATTTTCTATCTACTGGTAAAAGATTGAGAGTATCTGAAGAGAATCTGCTTATTAAATCTTGGAAGGAGCTAGAGTATGTTCATTATTTGTTGAGAGTCATAAACTCTGCTACTGCCAGATGGTCAGAATTTATAAAGAAACATATTCTGAGAAAGCAAAGAGGTAATTCTTACAAGACAGCTTATCCAGTTGTTCCTAAGTATGAACTTCACGATGGTACAATAGCTGACATGCCAAGGGGATGTTGGGTGTGGATGTTGTTATATTCAATCCAGATAGTAAAGAAATTGGAGTTATCCAGTTAGATGATCTTCACATGAGCAGAGCAAAAATTCCAGACTTCAGAGCAGCTGTTTATCAGATTGATGGTTCAATTCCAGAGTTAAAAGATCTCGGAAACAAGTTGGAGATGTACTTGAATACTGCTGAAGAAAATCTTGTAAAGAAATTCTTTTCTGAAGTAACTGGGTATAGCAAGATTGTAGAACAAACTCTGATTCTTTATATGCTGAGTTGTAAATAATTTTTATTCTTGCACTTAGATTTCTGTTATGTCATCATCAAATTATAAACTTGTTCATATGTTCACATTTACAAGTTGGGGGAGATTGTTAGAAAATTTGATGTTCAGTGTTTAGCACTTAGGCAAATCAGAGTTTATAATCATAGTTTGTCAGATTGATATCAGAATTTGATATCAGTATTTATTATCATAACTTCATGTAGAGGTTGTGAGTAAAGTACATTTGGTTTGTAATAACAAATGATACTTGTTGTACATCGTTTCTAAGACTATAACTTGTGTGTGTGTGAAGGATTTGGGGTCTATGATATGGTTTTGTTGGATTAGTGAGTAAATACAGGTTTCACTTGATTGGATGAATGCGTGACGACCAGATTCCTAACCCCGGATTTGGGGGCGTTACAGTTGGAATTAAAGGTTTCCTTGAATCTATGAAAAAGAATTCGAGGATTCAGAAACCAGCTGCTATCAACATCAGTCTAAATAAAATTCAACTTTTGGAGAGGGGGAAGGATAGCCTTAGAAGATTCAAAGAATTAAACTACATTTACCAAAATTTAGTTCTTGACCTAGAAAAGAAATCAGTAATCGAAAGATTATTAGATTCAGTTTGCTCAGAAAATCCCTTCGATCCCAAAAAGACTAAGCATTGGATGAAGGCAAGAATCATGCTCAGAGATTCCAAAATAGAAATTAAGGTAAAACCTATGAGATACAGCCCTCAGGATCGAGAAGAATTTGGAAAACAAATTCAAGAGCTACTAGATACCTAGTAAATCACCTCGAGGCTTTCAAATATGTCTCCAGCATTTTTAGTAGAAAATGAAGTTGAAAGAAGAAGAGGTAAAAAGAGAATGGTAGTCAACTATAAAGCTATTAATGAAGCCACCATAGGAGACAACCATAGCCTTCCAAATAAGGATGAATTACTCGCGCTTATTAGAGGTAAGAAAATGTTTAGTTCATTAGACTTTAAATCTGGAGTTTGGCAGGTATTGCTAGATGAAGAATCGCAGCTATTAACAGCCTTTACATGTCCTCAAGGACATTATCAGTGGATAGTAGTACCGTTTGGGATTAAACAAGCGCCATCCATATTTCAGAGACATATACAAAACACATTCAGGTCTTTTGAAAAACTATGTTGTGTATACGTTGATGATATTTTTATCTTTAGTGATAGTGAACATGTTAGATGCTGATTTTCAATGATCAGGAGATGCTCGGGATTTCATCAGTATTTGACAGGCCATCAGAGTTTAGCTTGTCGTCCGTATTTGACAACTCATCAGAGTTTGGCTTATCGTCAGTATTTGAGAGACGTCAGTATTTTGATGCAGTCGGTTATTGAAGATTGATTCTGTTCCTTAAAATGAGGGACATATTATTATTAGCGCCTGAGTTATTGGACTTTGAGTATTCAGTTCAAGATATATATAGTTTTCTGTTAGTAATTGATAGGGCATATCTTAGAATTGATATTGTAGCTGTGTGTTATATAAACACAGTTTAGGTCATCACATTTTGGTGATTAACTCGAGTGTTGTACGACCTAGCAGCTCTCAAAAACATCAGTATTTCTTGAGAGAGTTTGTAACAGTTTTTATCAGAAATATAAAGAACTGTTATATTTTCATACTTATTCGAAACATTCATACAATTGTATCTTACTGGGCAACAAGTGGTATCAGAGCCAACTGATAAAATAATATCAAAAACGATCAAAGATGTCTCTGAATAAGTATGAAAGCATTAAAATTCCCATTATGAAGAGAACCGAATATCTAACATGAAAGGTAAAAATGTTAATGCATTCAGAAGCTGCAGATCCTGATTATCTAGATGTAATCAATGATGGGCCACACACACCAACAAAGCTAGTGCCTGGAACTGATACTGATCCTGAACATTATCAGTTGAAGGAAAAGAGAGAATGGACTGCTGAGGAGAAAGCAACTATTCTCAAAGATGCAAAGGTAAGAAGTATTTTGCATAACAGTCTTGATTCTGTTATGTTAAACTGAGTTATAGCCTGCAAAAGTACAAAAAATATCTGGGATGCATTGGAGACTCAATGTCAAGGGACAATGTCTATCAAAAGGAACAGAAGAGCCGTTCTCGTTCAGGAATATGAACACTTTGAGGCCAAAACTGATGAGAGCCTCACTGATATCTATGATAGGTTTCTCACATTGCTGAACAATCTATCACTGGTAGGAAAGGTGTATGATCTTGAAGATTCTAACACAAAGTTCCTGAGGGCACTGAATGAAGAGTGGGAAACTCAAATCTCAATCATAAGACATCAATATGATTTGGATGTGATTTCTTTGGATGAGATCTATGGAATTCTAAGAACTCATGACTTGGAGGTTTAACAGAGGAAGGAAAGGAAAAGCAACAAAGGGAAATCAGTTGCTTTGAATGTAAATGTTAAAGCTACAAAAGTCAGGACGGTTGAAAACTCAAGAAAGAAGAACTATAAACCAGAATCAGATACTGATGATTCATCATCAAATCCTGATGATGATACTGACTCTGATACTGATGTAGACATGACAGATCCTGATGTCATGCAAATGGCTGCTATGATAGTTAAGTTTCAACAGGATGAGGTTCAGGAAATCTCAGAAGAACAAAAATTTCAGGAAGAAATTTTCTGGTGAAGACAAGAAGTTTTTTGGTAAAAGAGAAGGCAAAGACTTCAGATCTAGAAAGGTGGACAAATCCAAGGTTAGGTGCTACAATTGTGATGAAGTGGGACACTTTACTACTGAATGCAAGAAGGCTGGAAATGACAAAGGAAAGAGTAAAGCCCTGATAACTTCCAACAAAGACTGGATGGATTCCACTGATTCAGAGAATGAAGAAACAAGCTATGCGCTGATGGCTAGCTTTGAGAACTCTGATGTAAAGTTATCAACTACACTCTTTGGTTTTGATACTGATAACATGTCTGAGTTAAAGTCTTTCCTTAAAACACTTCATGGAAATTTTAAGAATAAGACTCTAGAGAATGATAGACTGTTAAAAGAAAT